>CM052089.1:19977984-19994448 GCA_028453745.1 Agapostemon virescens
CCGAGCTGATCTAAATTTCTAGACTGCCGATCGTCTGCGGATCGCACTAGGTTCCCTCCGCCGAGCTGATCCAAGTTTCTAGATTGCCGATCGTCCGCAGATCGCACGAGGTTTCCTCCACCGAGCTGATCCAGATTTCTAGACTGCCGATCGTCCGCTGATCGCACGAGATTACCGCCTCCGAGTTGATCCAAGTTTCGGGAATACCGATCGTACATAGAACGCACGAGGTTTCCGCCTCCGATCTGGTCCAAATTTCTAGACTCTCGAGCGTCAATGGATCGCAGCAAATTACCGCCTCCGAGCTGATCCAGATTACGATCGAACCTCGCGACACCCGCCTTCGTGATCGAGGCTGGATCAACGATCGGGGGGAATCCATTCGGGGGTCGGCGGTCCCGATCCGATCGCGACTGTCCTTCGACCGGCTTTCGTTGCTCCGTCGTACCTAAAACGTTCGTGGCAGAACCGTGATCGCGAAGATCGATCGGACTCTCATCCGGATCCCTGGACGAAACGAGAAGCTGTTCGGACATTGCACACGGTGGACCGGGAAGTTCAGAGAAATCGTAAACGAGAGATTCCTGCGGCGATTCGACGGTTCGTCTCTGAATTATTAACCGTTTGCACTCGAGCGGCAACTCTGTGGCGTCACGAAAAATTGAAACACTATTGTTCTAAACAATTTTAACCCCTTGCACTCGAATGGTGACTCAGAGGCACCGCTAAAAATTACCACACCATTACGTACAATGGTAAATAATTCAACTGCTGTAAATTTAATTGCAATCAAAATTTAATGGTTGTAAGAACGAGCGATAGTAAATGGATTCATATCCAGAAGATAAAATAGATCGGGTAGAATGAATGTTTTCTAGGTCAGAAGGAATGTCTTGGTTTTCGAGTTAAAACAGCTTCGAGTGCAAAGGGTTAACATCGCTATCTTTATATCTAAAGAATTGATAAAAATTCAACGGTTGCAGGGACGAGTAACAGTAACAAAACCCATACACATAAGATGAAATAATTCAGTTTGAATGAAAATATCCTAGGTCAAAAGAAACGCTTTGGTTTTCTAGTTAAAACAGTTTCGAGTGCAAAGGGTTAACCCAAGCCAGGGGACCCTGGCGTATCGTTCCAGCTTGCGTCGAGTCTCCGGAAGAACGGGAGAGACAACTCTGGGAGAGACGTCTTGTAACAAACAACGAGCGAGTACCAATTAAACGAATCTCAGCTCTTCTTGTTCACGACTCAACCGCGGCGCCGCGCCGCCGCTACTGCTCCCCCATCCCGAGCCGGAATAAGCCCGCCTCCGGCGCGCTCCGGTTGGTCCGTGATTATCGTTGATAACTCGAAAACGGAGCGTCGAATTGCGAAACGGCAAAGGGAAATGTTGCTTGGAATCACCTCGGGAATCTCCTGTTTCAGATTTCCTTGACCCTGTACGGAACACCTTGCGGACGAGACACGTGGCACGAGGGAACACGAGGCACGAAGCGGTACGAAGAGGGCCGAGAGGCGATCGGCGCACAAACACAGAAGAACGAAGCTCCAGACAACACGGTTTCACGGGTCGACGATCAAACGGCGGACCGGAAAACTTACCGTGGTCTTCGAGGTACGCCGCGAGAATCTCCGCTGCCGTTGGCCCGTACTGGCTCCGTTGCATCACGCTCTGTCCAACCTGCAACCAACGAATCCGTTAATCGTTAATTCTCGTCGCTCCGAAGCGCGTCGCGAGCACGCGAGCATAGCACGCGATACGCGACCCAAATGAGAAAGTAACGACGCCGTTCGATAACACATTCGTGATCGAGATCGCCGCGGATATGAACGCGAGGACAGTCTCCCGCCTTCGAACAAGGCTCAAACGGTTTCGCAAACGGCGCCGTCCAGAAAATACAGCTGCTCGGAGACTCTGATTGGAACTGCATAAGAGAAAACCGCTGTGGAACCAGAGCTCTGTCGTTCCTTGCATTATACTAAGCAACTTTTTCCTTTGCCGATTCGCGGTCCGACGCTTCGTTTCCGAGTTACTTGCGAAGAACGCGAGCCAATCGGGGCGCGGCTACAGCGGAAGCCGTTCGACGTAGCCGCACTCCGATTCGTCCGCGTTTTCTGCGAATAACTCGACACCGATGCATAACATTTTTACAAAGGAAAAAGTATTAACTCGAATGTTTCTGACCGGTACAGTCGCGTTCAGTGCTAAGACCTTGGGTTTAAGACGTTGCATTTATCGTGTATATACGCGAGTCGAAATTCTTGGTTTCTGTAAGAGTACACCTAGCGTTATTCCGATATAATATAGGGGTAATACTGTGGCAGTTATCGTGTAGATATTCGAGCGACTAAAACGATTTACTCTGCAACGTTTCCGACCCAAAGTGGAAGCTTCTAATGCGTTCTTCACTATGCGCGAGCAATAAACAAATTCGGATCTCCATTCTTGCAATACTTAACGCGCGAATTCTCTTCTATGTTAATTTCGGAAATGTTCATGTATTCGCTTTAAACGTGTAGTAGATTCTCGGTGATACACGGTGGAGCACGAATATGTTGAAATTCTATGTTCTATTTTAAGTCGATCGTTGGTTCGATTCTTCTTTTCGGGGCTGCAAAGCAGACAAGCCTAGGCGCAACAAGTTGCGTCGAGCGACTCGAGCCGAACGGAGTTAACCCTTTACGGACCAAAGTGTTCCATTACCTCAGCGCTTGCTGCAACTTCTTGTAACCGAATTAACCCACTTAGAACGGCCGTGGAACATTACAACTGTTCCGCTACCGTAGATCGGTGAAACAAGTTGAAACAGGTATTAGAATTAGGAAAAATATACACTTTGAAAATTTGTCAAAGCGTTTTACAAATGTATATAAACATTTACAGAAATATCACCGACAAGCCCTTATGGGGCAGACTTATTAAGGGCCATTGGAAAAATACATGGGCGTACGATAATGGAAATGGTCCCAGAAAGTTCAAAGGCACTCGAAATGGGAGATTCCTGAGACGAATCTGAGCAACATTTTCTTTCGTCGATTTGCAATTCGACGCATGGTTTTCGAGTTATATGTGAATTACACGGACCAATCAGAACGAGACGGGGGCTGACTTTGCGTGATGGCAAAACTCGAAAAAAGATGGCGATTAGTCTAGGAGGGCGTAGTATCTCGAAGCCATCCGATTGGCTAGCGTTTTTCGTGAATAATTCGCTCAGAATCGTCTCGCAAATTTCCCCTTACAAATTTCATCGTCGCGACGTTAACTTAATTTACACGATCGTAACATAAATCATAGCGCGAGGAGATAATGCGATGCGAAGCAACTGTCTTTACCTGAACAGGGCTGGCCGAGACCCAGGCTGCGGCGATCGACCAGAGGAAGATCGGCAAAGCACAGTTACCGAGCGTGGTCATCGCGCGTGTGTCCTCGGGGCGGGATCGAGAGGGTTGAAAAAATGTCAGTGTTCACGTGCGAATGATCGCGTTCCGTCTACAAGTCCTCCGCGTCTCTTTCCGTCGAATATATACAGGTAGAACGACGGCCAAGGGGTGAAAGGGGTACGAGGACGCACGCGCCCCGTGCTTCGCCGCGATACCGCCGACACAGAAGCTCGCAGGACGCGGGACGAAGGACGAAAGGTAAAAAGCGACGCCACCAAAACCCATTAAACGATGGTTGCTTCTGTGGCACGCTATCGTGCGCTATCGGTGCATTATCGTGGCTGTCGGCAACAAACAAACACGACCGAACGTTCGCCGTCTGCCTCCGAACGGACCCTCGACTCCGAAGACTTCGCCAAGTTAGAAATCGTTGTCCCCCTTATGACTCTCGGCGTTCTACCTTCGACTAAGACAGCGATCAACAACCCGCGGTCTTCGGCGAGTAAAAACGTTGTACAGCAAAGTCGTTTTAACCCCTCGAATAACTGCAGGATAACTGCCACAGTATTACCCCCATTGCTGCAAGATCTGCTCCTCGAGCGATCAAGAATTTCGACTCGCGTCTGCACAACGTTTCGCCCCCGCATAGTGGCATTAAACGCGACTACAATGTATACATTATATCCAGACTTTCTAGCTACTCGATAACCTGCGCAATTAGTAATTAAATGAACGCGTTGAACGCTGTGTCAGAGCCCAGAGACTGACGGTATTGAATTTACAAAGCAATGATCGATTCGACTTTAACAGAAAAACAGAACGTGGAAGTCTTTCGCTTAAGCACGGTTACATGTTCGCATTTAAACTCGAATAAAAGGCGGAGGTAAAACTAGGAGAAAATTGCTCCGCGTCCAACGTGCACATTGAATGGTTTCAATTGCATTATTGCAGCCGCGATGTAATTCAATTACTGCGTAGTTAAAATACAAAGTAATTCTATTACGTAACTCGATGGCAACGTGTTTTCAATTAGCGCGACCCTGATGTAGCCGTGCCGCAGAAAACGTACATCGTTCTCTTTTTCTTCGAGGCGAAGCGGCAAACGATCGCAGGAAAATATTTGCGGGAAATACTGGAAAACTCGAAAAAAAGAGCAGGCATACGTTCGCGAGGAGAGCGGCGACGGGGACAGCGGTGCGGCGCCCGTGCGATCGATCTTGCTCGCATCCGATGCAGAAAATAAATCCCGGAGGCCGTGAAACACAAAAGTGCGCGCCTCCGCGTGAAGCGCGTGGCGACGCGTAAACGCGCGACACTAAATCGCGCGTACGAATCGTCCGTAAACACGCAATTCAATTATCCGCGACGCGTTAACGCTTTACGAGGGCTCGGGCGAGCGTCGGCGAATCGACCACGAGTCAAACGCCACAGATGCAATTGTACCGTCCCTCGAAAAGGGATTAACGAGCAGATTATTCGATCGCATAAGACGCGCCTTCCTTGAAGAACGTTGAATTCGTTAATTGCGTTCTTGTCGAAACACTGGATGTCCGGCGAAGTTCATTGAAAGTCTGATTAAAGCGCAGCGAGAACTTGTTCACATCATCGTGGCCAGAGATGCAATTGTACTGTCCCTCGAAAAGGGTTTAACTTCCTTCCAGCAGTTCCTTCCGTTCGCTCGTTTTTGCTGAAAACGACAAACAGGAATGAGCAAACGTTGAATTCGTTAATTGCGTTTCTGTCGAAACACAGGGTGTCCAGCGAAATTCATTGAAATTCGATTCGTTGCTTCGTTTTCGAGTTATTCGCGAATAATGCGGTCCAACTAAAGCGCAGCGAGAATTTGTTTATGCCGCGCTCTGGTTGGTTCCTTGGTTCACGTTAATCGCTCGAAAACGATGCCTTGAATCGAAAATTGGTAATGGAAAATGTTGGCTATTCTGGTTTTGGGTTTCTCTGAAATTTTCGAAACACCCTGTACGTAACGATCTCAGGAGACTGAAATTTTAGAGGTTAGAATGAATGTTTAAAATCGACTTCTGACCGGCTTGATCGAACGAATGTCCTACTGCCGCGTCGCGCGAAGCGAACGGCGATAGCGTTAGGACGCCGGATGTCGACACTCGAGGCGATGTTTACTATGCAGTCCATCGAAAGTTTACTTTTCCGCGGTTCATGCTCGAAAGCGTTTTTGCTGGCAGAACTTTCGCTTCCACCCTATCTTCCTCGGCACCCTCCGATAGCCATCGATGTGCCCGAGATCCACTCGACGAGGTTAATCCGTTAAAAGATTCGTGGCTTTATCTCGATTTATCTTAATGCTGTTCGATACCTGGTTCAAACATAGATCGTTCCATCGTGAATTAATATACGGAAAAACAGGAACGGAAGTTGTCAGGAAGTTCGTGTCGATATTCGGTAGACGGCATAAAGATAGGTCTGAATATATTGAAAGTACTGAAAACAAATGACACGCGTTTTATTGTGTGAAGTTGCCTGGAAGATAGAGAAAGGTTCTGGAACAGATTGTATAATGTAATAAACATATACCAAAATTTAAATGTGTTGACAATACAACACAATACATTATACCTTACAATTTGTTCGTTTCGACATTCAGTAGTTTTATATCCATCCTAAGCTACCTTCAAGATCCAATCATGTAGCCCCGAGCTATCAAACGTGATCTTCAATTTTTCCGACAAGTCTAAAGGAATCTAAAGTAAAGTGTAGGTTCCAGCTTCTATTTGAGCTCTCAAAAATTGAAGATTACCACTGGGGAAATACTGAAAAACAACCGTTCCATAAAGCAAAAATACCTTGCATTGCCATTATAACTAATAACTTATAATTAATATAATGATATAGTATATCTAGAGTGTAATAGTACTTTGGGTACTTCGCAATAACATATGTTTAGACTACTGTGGTACAGCTAGTTAATAATGTTGAGTACAATAGTGCTGTTAAATAGTTGGTGCAAGCGAATATCTTCTAATATCACAGTAAAAAGATAACAAGAGTACACTTGACTTGTATGTGTGAATGTGTGAAGCTTCACTTAAGAGGTACAGCGCTATTTGGAAAAACACTGAAACTGTTAGTCAAAAATTACCGACAGAGGCAGAAACGTGTCGAATAAGTTTCAAGTTCGACGTCCTGTCGCTACGTCAAGTGGCGCTACTTTCCCGTCTTAAACAAAATATTAAAGTCGCGCCACCTAACGAATAATAGAAAAATACTGTTATCTTTTTCTTCTGAAACGGGTTCAACGAATTTACAAGATTAACAGTGCCTGCATTATTTTTCGATCCAGCCAAATAATAGTCGATGGCCATTTTAACGATATTAATGGAAGTTTTGACATTTACGTCTATGTACTTTTCATTTCTGTATCACAGAAAACCGAACGGTTGCCGCTGCTCGACGAACGTCACCGTTAGATGTCGCCATCGTTCACTTTTTACCGCATAATTTGTTATTCGATTAAATAGCAATTATTTCGCAGCTGTTGCAAGACTTCGCAGCTCGATATTATAGCATGGAATCGTAACAGACGATCTGCCAACGATAACGAGTATGTTTCATTCGAATTTGTTGAAATAATTCAACGTTTCTTCTAACCAGTGCATCGCGATCTATACCATAGAATATCATCCCATAGATAGGCATGTCGCTTTGAATGCTAACTTTGTAGAGCAAGAAGTGGGCCAGACAATTTCGCGTTGAACGGTCGCGCATCTATCGACGTGAATAGCTTTCTGCATCGAAGAGAAACGTTCCTTACCGGCCTTCGACTTCCTCTTCCCGTAACTGGATATAATGGCGTCCGGAGTAAGTCTTTCTCGTGTGATTCGCACCGTGAAACATCGACGTTACAACGATTCGATGAGAGCATACGTTCCAAAAGAATGATGGCCGGACCAAAACCGCAGCTAATGAAGGTACTATTTATTTCAGACTCTGTACACCTACCCAGAAAACTTCAGAGCCTACAAGGTGCTGATCGCGGCTCAGTACTCCGGCGCACAGGTCAAGATTGCGGATGACTTCGTTTTCGGCGAGACGAACAAGACCGATGACTTTCTGAAGAAATTTCCCCTGGGAAAGGTACGTTTCCTCGTCGGTTTGCAATTTAGTATCGTTTTTTCTACACGCGTAACATGATAGTTCAGAAACCAGCTGGTATGAACACCACAAAAAGAATTAACAAATGTGTAAGAAAATTTCTCGATAGACAACGAATTCGTTCGTATTTTCAAAGGAAATACACGCATATACACATGAAATTAGTGTACAAGTGTATATACATGTATATACTATATTTTATATACATATATACGTATATATATATATATATATATTTTACATGTATACATATATGTACATATATATTTTAAAATGTAAAATGATTTTCCATTAATAGTCACTGTTATTTTATTCATTAGGTCCCAGCGTTCGAAACAAGTGATGGGAAGTATATCACAGAGAGTAATGCGATCGCTTATTATGGTAAAATACACGATTGATTTATCATACACAAGACAGATAAATAGATGTCTAAAATCAATTTATATCTTTCCAGTGGCTAACAATCAACTAAGAGGCAAGGATGATTTCGAGCGAGCTGAAATTATCCAATGGTTTGGTTTTGCAGACTCTGAAATTCTTCCAGCCAGCAGCGCGTGGGTTTTCCCATTGCTTGGTATTATGCCTTACAATAAACAGGTACAAATTAAATGTATTTCGGCATGGTTTACTTTTCTTTTTCTGTTCCTCCTTCAAAGGCAAAATTAGTCGATTCGTGTGGCTAATTTTGTAACTCTAGGAGGTAAAGAAACATTAACATATGATGTAATTGTATATGAGTTGTTACATATACGATTTCGTACAATGCTTACAGTTGCAAATCTTATGCCTATGAATGGCTTTATTTCATCAGAATCGCTTGTTTAAAGGTGTATATTCGATCAAATTTCAGACAGTAGAACACGCCAAGGAAGATATAAAGAAAGTGATGACAGCCCTTAATTCTCATTTACTTACACGTACTTACTTGGTTGGAGAACGCTTGACATTGGCCGATATTAGTGTAGCGATGACGCTGCTTCATTTATATCAATATATATACGAGCCGAATCTACGTAAACCATACCAATGCGTAACTCGATGGTTCCAAACAGTAATTAACCAACCCGAATCTGTGGCTGTACTTGGTGCCTTTAAATTGGCTACAAAAACGTTTGAATACGATCCAAAGAAGTTCGCAGAAACCCAAAGAAAAGTTAGTCGGTTACCGTCTTGCCTTTCCATGATCCGTATTCGTATAAGCTGTATCTCACTAAGTAAATGCCTCGTTCTATTTCACAGACTTCCAAGAAAGATAAAAAAGATAAAGAATCCAAGAAGGAACCTAAGGAACCTAAGGAACCTAAGGAACCTAAGGAACCTAAAGCACCGAAGAAAGAGGCAGCAGAAGATTTAGATCCCCCAGACTTGCCTAAAGTAAAGGAAACAAATCCTTTCGACGCTTTGCCTGCAGGCACCTTCAATCTCGAAGATTTCAAGAGATTTTATTCCAACGAAGACGAGGCAAAATCTATACCTTATTTCTGGCAAAAATTCGACCCAGAACATTACAGCATTTGGCTGGGTGAATATAAATACAATAATGAATTAACAAAGGTAAGATTATGTGGTAGTTCGTCAAGATATGGCGGTGTTGAATGTTTCTCCGCGTGTTTCTAATAAATTTATGTTTCTGTCCAGGTTTTTATGTCTTGCAATCTGATCAGTGGTATGTACCAACGATTAGACAAGATGCGTAAGGGCACATTTGCTAGCGCTTGTCTATTTGGCACAGACAATAACAGTAGTATCAGTGGTATTTGGGTTTGGCGTGGACAGGAACTCGCTTTTAATGTGAGTATCGGTGCTTCGATATTTTCGATTAGCTTTTGTTGTTGTTATATTTAGAAACGCGATGTGACTGATCGTATCGTTTTTATATAGCTGAGTCCAGACTGGCAAATAGATTATGAGTCATACAGTTGGACCAAGTTAGACTCTAGCAGCGAGGAAACGAAACAATTGGTTCAACAATACTTCAGCTGGACTGGTACCGACAAAGAAGGGCGCGAATTTAACCAGGGAAAAATTTTCAAGTAAATCCGTTTGCCCTATGCTTGCTATTAAACGGAACATTTTTGTTCGCATGAAATAAACGTAAAAGAAACATTGATTCAAGTACCATCGAACTTTACACAAAGAACCTTTAGAATCCTGTATTTAATTAAGGTGTTTTCATTTCAAGAGGAAGAATGTTCTTTTCCGTAAGTCTCTATTGTTGGCAACGACGGCTTTTTTCAGTTTACATATTTTTGTGTAAGCATACTACTACTGTACTTCGAGAGTGATATTTAATTATTTTATTATCTAATTAATCGTTGCAGTATACGAACGTAAAACAGGATCGCAACTTTAAATGAAAACAAAAAAGATGTAGTATGATATTAATTTTGGTATGCGCATTTTTAGAAATTTCATATATATATATATACATATTATATATGTGTGTTAAATTATTTAATCTATAAATTGTTTAAAATTATGGTCGTAACTATAGAAATACAATTGATTCGATAGATATAAGAATCTTTATGCATTTGTTACTGGTTGTTTAATTAAAAGAAAGAAAAATCACGTAAACATTTCGATTTGTAATTAAACATTAAGAGAAACACGAAATTATCATTGTAGTGTTGCTTCATCATACCAGAATTCATTCTCCATACAATCTTCTGTGAAATTTGATTTTAAATATAATGCATATTTTTACAAAAAAAAATAAAGTTGTTGAATATTTCAATGATTGGAATAAAATTTCTACGTTTATAAAAGCTCTGTATATTTCTGCTTAAATATTGTTTTTGTTGTATCAAAGAACATAAAGTTGCACGTTTTACTAGCCATTTTATTTTTTCTCTCTGTGTAACAAACGGTAATTACAACTACAAAATTCATTCTCCTTATACACATAAAAATAATTTAATTGTAATTTTCGAAAAATAACTAGACTGCGGATATATCTATTCAAAATGAAGATTGTCTTTCTTAATCGCATCAAACGGAAATTAAATATTAGTTAATTTTTATTCTCAGCAATTTGAACAGTACGAAGATAATATCACTGTTTCATGAATTCGTCTGGTAATTTTAATAAAATCTACAGTCTAATTATAATATTTAGAACCCTTTTGAATCCATCCATCTCTTTACAATGGATACAAAATCACCCCTAAGTTTAATTTCACCTATTAATTCGTTTATACGGATAGCAATGACTTTGCCTGTTTCTTTTTGTATATGCTGTTTCAATTCAGCCTCCAAAGCCCAGATATCTCCATTAATATATTTTAAAATTGTCAATTTTCGTGTTCCCCTGTCACACACCTTAAGATAGACTGGCTGCATATAATTTCTCGTGCGCTTTATATAGTATGGATAATCTCCTACTTTAGCTGTTGAATTGCAATAATTAGTATTTGAATAAAATCTTAACATTTTTCAACATAAACTCATCTAAGTAACGTAAACATACCAGTAGGTGGTTTCCAACCACATGCATATTCACTTTTGTCCATCTGAGGTTCAGGCACAATCTTAGGTCTCAGCAAACGTTCTACATATTTCCATTCTTTTGGATCCCTTGTTACCTCGTAATCTGTGTACTTTGAGGGATCTTCGAATATAGGTGAAGATCTGTAAGTACTCCATCGTTTTTGGATCTAGCACAACAACAAAAAATCGATTATTCTGGTGTCTCAGCATCGTATAAATTTCTATATGGGTGACAATATCAGGCTCAGAATCATAGCAGTGCGAGTCACACACATATTATTTCATTCATTTCATTTGGCCCATTTCTCATTTACTCCTATGCCAGGTTTCAAATACAAGCTACAATTATCAAATATTAATCATATTATTCTTATACAAATAATAATCACGAAATAAAATAATGATTTCGGAATAGTTTAAGTATCCGCATATTGCACCGGTCAGCCTGTCTAAAACTTACAGAATTTGAACTTACACTACTATGATTTGCAGTGGGCCATATACGCGTACTTTTAGGTTAACGCTCGTAACCACGTGAAATAGCATGCAACAGAACCGCGCACGTTTCTCTCATTATCTGCGATTAGAAAATCATCGAAGCTATCGCCAATGTTTCCTTCAACAACATTACAAATAATATGGCGTATAGTCTACATAACGTTGTCGAAGTTCAACAATCCGTTGCCCGAAGCTTCGTTTAAGGTCGCCTTTAATAGAATTTCATTGAAAATGTAAACGTCGCGAGAACGAGGAAATCGTCGCGACGGTATCCCATGCGTTCCAAAAGAACTCGATCGCCGCGAATAATCGGAGGAACAAGATCGAATGAAAAATGCAACGGTTCGAACATTATTCCGTACGGTTTGTCTATTTAGCATGGCCCTTTCGCTAGTTCGCCCGAAGGTATCAATTATGAAAACGACGAACGGGCTTGTTTATCGGGCGACAGATTACGGTAGACGAGAAAGTGAGAAGTCGCGAAAGTCAGAAAGAACCGGTAATGTTACCTGAACCGGCGTCGGCGTGGCATGGTTCAACGGTTCAAGTTGTCGTGCCGAGCGTAGAATAACCGCGGAGAGTTTCGAGCGTGCGAGGAGCCGAAGGGCGGCCATTTTGACTTCGGTAAATAAGGGTCGGTGGCCGCCATTGGTGCGCACGGGCGCGTCTTCCTTCCCGTTCTCGTGCCAGATCGATGATTTCCACGCGGCGAGCCTGTATTTCCAACATTTTCACGGTCTCGCGGGAAACTTGGTCGCGGCCGGTCGCTCGCCCGATAGACGAACGTGTCGCCAAACGGTTCGGAGTTACGTGAAAACCGACCGAACGGCCAACGGGGCCTCCAGTTATCGCGAACACTGTATACGCCGAGGTAGCAAGTGCCGCATTGCTCCGGATTTACCCGGAGGATCCTCGCGGTAGAACGAGGCTCGGTCGGGCCGTTCTCGGGCCGGCGACCGTGCACGAGCCTCCAGGAAGCTGTTCCAGCCGGAAACACCGGCCCTCGCGAGCTCCGGAGGGGTGAGATTCTCGGTGAGAATAACCACAGACTTAAGATCCCTACAGACATTGCATCTCGTGGGCTTTTCTGTGTAAGCGAAAGGGGGTCCTCAGGACTCTGCATCGTTTCAGTGTCGCGATCTATGTTACCGATGTTTCGCCGATTTACAAGCGTTAGCAAGAATCGAGTGTTCCGCTACACCGTGTTTCTACTAGGAACACTTCCGTGCGATTTCGAGGCTACGAATGCTTTCGGCGCGTACATTCAAACGGTGCAGATATTGATACGCTTAACTCTTTTATTGTCATTCGCACAATCGCTAACATGAATATCCAAGTCGTATGGTCCAATAGTTAAAAAGTTGTCGCGTTTATAAAAGTGTTACAATGTTCTTGCGACACTATGTATAATCCTTGTAGATTCTTTCAAGGTCTAGATAAACAATAGTAAAAATCATTTTCAATTTCAAGCTAATCGTGACATTATCTTCCAACAATAATGCAAATTTTTCTTGTATCGGTATAGTTAGACCGCACAAGACAGACTAGCTTCGTTATAAATCATATTATAGAGAAAACGTTTGTTGTAATAATGTAATTCTGTCTTGGAGACATTGTCAATCGACTAGAAACGGTTTTGCAACGAAAACAAGTTTACAAATTCTAACCCATAATATTAAACAATCGTTTATACCTTCTCTAACATTTCCGTAGAACATATCGTATAAAATTGATGTACCAAAAGATATCGAGTAGTTTGAAATTTGTAACGATCCGGCATATTCGCGGGAAAGAATAATTTTCAAGGAGTCATCGAATGTTCCGGTAATAGTTTAAGAACATTCTGTATTGTAGAGCATCGTCTAACGATTTAGATTTAATAAACAATTCGTTTCGAAGACACGGCAAAGAGAAATGCTTTCGTGCGAACCGAGAACGTGGCAGCGTTGCATTTAAAAAGGCGACATCGCTGTAAAATCCGGCTAACTCGACACAGATTTTTCGCGTTGTGGTCCAAGGTAGTTGGCTGGTCGACCGTTCGATTTCGATAGAGTTCGTTGCGATCGTGCTGCGTCGGTAATGCAGAATGGTGAACAGAGAAATGCATTTGGCGTGCGATATCTACAGGGATCTCGAGGTCTATGGAGTAACACGGGCTGGAGTTACCACGAACGAACTATGGACCTGGGAGAGGTCGCGTGTTCCGCCGTCAGGTGGCGGTAGCCTGAAAACAGTGGGACAGCGTATAAGAGACAGACACCCTGCAACGGGACTGTGTGTTTTTCACGGGATTGTTTTCCGCGTTTTCCCGCAAGCACCGTGCTCCCCGACGGTGATTTCTCGGCCGAGAGGTGAGTACACACGGTCCATCGAATCACCGGACCCGAAATTGGCCCAAGAACCGTCCGCCTCGGCCGCATTAAACCTCGGAAATCTCGAATCGGGTCCGACCTTTTGTTTATTCGTGGCGATTTTTTCGCGACGGTTCGTCGCGTGATTTTCGACGGTTCTCGCCCGTTCACCCCCGGATTTCCTATCTCGGTAGTTAACGCGGGTCCTGGGCTTTCTCACGAGCTCCGATTTCCCGCGATCCCGGCCACGATCGTCGAGATATCACGGTTAATATTTCGAAGCGATTCCCCCCCCGACCGAGAGAGAAGAGAGGCGCTCGCCGTGTGTATCCGTGTAAATGCAAAGTTTGTCACGTAATTTTTCTGACCGCCAGGGCCGCATCTATCAACCCCACTATTCCGGCCGGCCGATCGCCTACTCGCACCCAAAGACGAATTATGTAGCTTCTCTGGTTGGCGTGTGCTCTCGATTTGTTCCTGTCTCGTTCGTAAGAGGAAAGGTATTGTTTTTATTTCGATTATTATTTTTCCGCGCGTACGTGTCCCTCCGATTATCATTTCAGTTTCGTTTCTCTCTGTTATGTGTCTCGTTTAAAGATGATCGTTCTGACATGTGTTTATATAGAAACGTACACGTTGTTTTCGTTCGTTCTACGGGAAAAGAAAAAAAAGAAAAAAAAAGAAAGAAAGAAATAAGTTAAATTTCCTAATCGAAATAGTGACACTAATCGATAAATGATAGTTTTCCCCGTCGACTGGTATTCGATTAGCAGTTTCATGTTACCGATGGAATTGCAGGAGCCCAATGTGGGTGGAAGTGAGATGGCATCCAGGGAAAAGAAACCCTTAGCGCCTTCCAAAGCAAAACAGAAGGCGAATAATGAGAGCGGCTTGTCGTCGAATGAGATTAAAAGCAGAAAGGGTAAGACTCTGTCGAATCTGAAGCAACAGCAACTGGCACGCGATATATTGGAGGCTGTGGCGACAGGCAGTCAGCTTCCTCCGAAGTTAGAGGCGAGCCTGCCGCGTAAGAAGGTCCTGAGGAACCTGAAGCGCAAGCAGAAGTTGAGAGTAGCGAAAGCGAATCTCATAAAGTCCAAAGTTCCGAGGAAGGTGGCCAACAGAAATTTATGCAGATTAACATCCGACGTCAAGAAGAGCGTGCGAACGAAACGAGCAAAACTGTCAGAGGAGAGCGGTGCTAAGGCGTTTGATAACAATTCAAAAGTTTTAGAGCAACAGATTAGCGAAGTAGATATCGAGGGTGCAGGGACGGAAACGATTAATAGAAGTGCCAAGAATAATCTCAGGACCAAAAAGACCAAATTTGTAACAAAAAGTAGCGAAGAAATAGAAAACGAGGATACTCAAGACAAAGACACGGATTCCGTTGCTGGATCCAGCAGCAAGAACAGTCCGAAATTCAGCAGGAAAGGCAAAGGCTCGGACAGTCCGGATTCTTTGACGAAAACCGTCAAGTCGACAAAGTTTCCTGGATTCAAGAGAAGCGGTATCAGGGATAAGGACGGTTGCTCGAAGAGCACGGAAGGAGACGCGAAGTTAGCGAAAGGAAAGAAAAGTAATAGTAACAAAGACACGGATTGCGGCAAGGTATCGAACGTCGACACGAAATTTTCAAAATCGCTCCTCGAGGCGAAAAGTTCCATAGACCTTACCATCGACGAGGTGATCGCTTCGATGTTGAGCGATTCGGAAATCGACAGTCAACAAGGTGTAACAGAGAAAGTCGAAGCTAAAGTAACGAGAAGTAGGAAAATGCTGGTGGAGGACAGCACAGCTACCGACGTTGAAATTAAGAAAGAACCGGACCGGGAGGAGACCAAAAGCATATCCGACGGGGAGAATTTAGGCACGGAATCAATTCAAAACGCGATCCAGCTACGGAAACGGTCGAGCACGTCGATAGGTCAGAGAAGCTTAAGGAATGGTAAATTACGGCAATCTGACTCCGGTCTGGCCACCGATCCGGATCAAAAGAGACGTCGCAGATTAAACTCGGACGATCCCGGCAATTCCGAAGTGATGGTAGATAACATTACGGATAGCAATCTAGACACAGAGTCTTGCTTTTCAGAGTTTAGCGGCAGCGATCCTCACACGGTCCTCGTAGCAGCCAAAGATGAGCCCTCTTTAAAGCAGGAAACGGTGAAAAATTGTGACGACAGTTCCCAGAACGGATCGGAAACAGAGAACAATAATAACAGTGATCGATTAGATAGAGTTAGCGAGATAGGACCCACACTGCGCTCAAAAACTAAAGCCAAAAGCACGGAGGTCGACGTGAAAAATGACAATATTAAAGCGGAGTACACGAGAATAGCACCTAAGAGTACAGAAGCAGCGCAGGAGGACGTAAAGAAAGTAAGCAATCTAGATCAAGTTAGGAAGGATAATATTTTAGCAAAGTTCGCGGACAAGTCCAAGAGCCGGCGGAGTAGTTTAAACATAGATATGAAGAAGACGGTCAACTCTTTTTATAGTACAGACAAATCGGACAAGTCCCAGCTCGATCAGATGATAGAGATAGTCAAGCTGAATATCGTGAAGGCAATCGAGAGCAAGATCTACGGGGTGCCGAAGATCGAGGAGA
>CM052089.1:19994458-20005971 GCA_028453745.1 Agapostemon virescens
TCATCGCGCCGGAGAAGGGTCTCGGGTTGAGCAAGAACTTCGAGGTGTCGAAGATCGAGGAGATCATCGCGCCGGAGAAGGGTCTCGGTTTAAGCAAGAACTTCGAGGTGCCGAAGATCGAGGAGATCGTCGCGCCGGAGAAGGGTCTAGGGTTGAGCAAGAACTTCGAGGTGCCGAAGATCGAGGAGATCGTCGCGCCGGAGAAGAGTCTCGGTTTGAGCAAGAACTTCGAGGTGCCGAAGATCGAGGAGATCGTCGCGCCGGAGAAGGGTCTCGGGTTGAGCAAGAACTTCGAGGTGCCGAAGATCGAGGAGATCGTCGCGCCGGAGAAGGGTCTCGGGTTGAGCAAGAACTTCGAGGTGCCGAAGATCGAGGAGATCATCGCGCAGTTGAGCACGGACTCCCAGAAGCTCGGGCTCGATGAGAACACGGACGAGGAGGAATCGGCTATCACGAAAAACGAGATGAAATCGGACAGTTCGGAAACGAATATAGTACCAAAAGTGGTTGACACTGCCAAAGAAATTGAGAAACTAGTCATGGGTGATATCGAGCCAGCAGAAACACATTCGCAGAATATCCAGGAAAGCGAGTCCCACGAGACCGACGAGAACAACACCGTGCGCAACAATACCACCACCACCACCACTAACAATAGTAACAGCAACGCCTCCGAATCAATGCAAGTAACGGAGAACAGCACCGAGAGCACACCGAAAATCGTAGAACAGCCTGAACAACCGAACGAGAATTCTGCGGCAAGCGAGGAGCCCGAGAAGTCTACGGAACAAACGAACGATCAAACGTCCAAGACATCGGACGATGCCAAGAAAACGGTTGCCGTTAGGAAGTCCCCGAGGATAAGCGACAAAGGTTCACCGGAGAGCAGCGAGATCAAGAAGCCGAGCAAGATAGTGGTAAACAGCAAAGCAGTTCACAACGAAGAATCTCCGCGCGAGGATACGAGCAAACACGTTCCAGAGGAGACAATCCTGAACGAGGAGTCAGCGAGAGAGATCTTCGAGTCTCCTAAGCCTGTCGCCGACTCTGTTCCCCTCGAGTCCTCGAGCAACGACACCGAAAACGCTGACACTGTGCAGGTTCAACAAGGCAAAGAGGACGAAGTTGAACCGAGCGGGCAGCCAGTCGAATCGAGACCCGAAGATCCGCCGATCGTTGTTTCCGCAAACACGGAGGAGGCAGAAACGTTGGAGAGCATTTCGAAAGAGGTGGAGCGACTGGTGGCTGAGGATCAGCTGTGCGACCAACATGAAACAAACAAGGGGGAGCCGAGTGTCGAAGACACGGCCGCGTCCTCCGCGTCTCGGACAATGTCCAGCAACGAGGCGGAAGACGCAGCTGTAAACAAGATAGTCGAGGAACTGGAGAGCAGTGTCGAGCAAGAGACACCGAAGACAACGGAGCATGTCAAAGAAGCTGAACCCGCGGCGAGCGAGACGCAGGACACGGAACACGATAGGAATAATTCTCACATGTCAGACTGTCCTAGCTCGGGTTCAGATTCCAAGGAGGACGCGACCGAAGACTCCAGCGAAGCCTCTGTTCCTGTCCAGGAACAGGATTCTATTCAGGATCCAGTTCAAGATTCTATTCAGGATTCTGTCCAGGATATCGTTCAGGACACCATTCAGCTGGCCGTTCGAGATTCCGTTCGGGACAGCAAAGAAGAAGAAGAAGAAGAAGAAGACGCGGAGGACAATCCGGAGAGCGACAAATGCAAGGAGGACAGTTCCTGCAACGACGCAGCCAGCAGTCCCTGCGAGACCTTGGAGAAGGTAGCGGATAAGAATCCCGAACAGGTTGAATCGTCGTCGACGGCTGAGAGTCCGGCGAAAAAGGCGAGCAACGAGAACGCGACGGAAGAACAGAAGTCTGCCGTCGGCGAGGAGAAGAAGAGGGTGTTGAGAGCTCGGGACAAGGCGAGAAGGTCCGAGAAAGGGCAGACGTCGTCGAGCAGGGAGCGCAACGACAATTCCAAGGGGAAAGCCGACGAGGAGGGTGCCCAGAAGAAGCAGAACGACGCCGAGGAAGACTTGGCCGAGGAGAAGACGGACAGCCAAGGGAACGCGGAGGATCCCGAGGAGAACCAGAACAACGGCGACCTGGAGGCGAACGACTTGGACTCGAAAGCTCGGCCTCGGCGCAGCAGGGAGCCGAAGAAACGCAAAGACGACCAGTCGGTGTCTCTGAAGAGCAAGCGACCGAAGCGCGAGGTCCGAAGAACCGACCAGCAGAACAAGGAGGAGACTCTGCTGGACAACGAGGTGGCCACGATCAACGAGAACAACCGGTCGTTCTTGAACAAGTATGGAAGCGGGGCCGAATGCGCTGGCAACTTCAGAGGATTCTCCGAGGGAGGCAGAGGAAGCTTGGAGAAGCACAAGAACACCGCGGACAGCGCGCGCAGCAAGTCGGAGAACGATTTGGTGATCGCTAAGGAGCCTAGCAAAGAGAGCTGCGAGGACAGGCTGTCGAGGAACTTGTCCGAGAATCATGTGACCAAGCAAGTCGAGACCATCGGCATGCTGGACGTGGAGTGCAAACCGGCCAAGACGCCGGAGACCTCGCAGAAGGACTCGGACGAGACCTCCACGTCTGGCGAGTCGTCGAGCAGCGTGAACGTCGCGGTGAAGATCCTGGAGACTCCCGAGGACAAGGCGAAGAAGGAGTCCATCTTGAGATTGTTGGGTCTGGAGTCGTTGGAGAAAGCGGCGGAGAGGCTGAACCATCAGAAGGCTAAGAAGGAACAGTACACCGGCACCTTGAAGACCGTGATCAGGGTGCAGAAGGAGAAGGAGAGGGACAAGAGACGATCCAGGTCGCCGTTGAAGATGGTGTTGAAGCAGGGTCGTGGGGACGGCGAAGGCGATTCACCAGAGTTCTACACCATTCAAAAGGAGGTACGTGTTCACCGGCGAGATACCGAGGAAATACCATACACAACTGTGTGTTGCCACTTAACTCGATCACCTCGGATTACATTTGAATTGTTGCACAATCAAATTGTTTCTACACGGTTCTCGTACGCCGCATAACTTAACCCTTAGCACTCCAGTGATGGCTCTGAGGCGCCATTAAAAATTGATACACTGTTATTTAAAACAATTCAAAAACACAAGAGAATTTAACAGTTGTTAGGACGAGTAACAGTAAAGAAAACCCTATATACAGGGTGTCCCGGTTAAGTGAGTACAGCAGGATCTCTAGGAAGGAATTGTAGTTATTAAAAATGTGTTCGTACAAAAGTTGTTTGGTAGGACTGGCTACATCATGTAGTAATAATTGTTTTTTTGTGGGTGGAGTAGTAGAGGAGATCTTCCGATGGTCAATCTAATTTTCTTAAATGGAATGCTATATCTTTTTCTTCAGAAAGTAAAAGCTGGCACTAAGACAAATCCAAAGAGGTGCTATAATGTAGTATTCTGAGTTCGATAAAGATAAATCGTTAGCTTATGTTTACGTTGTGCATTCAGATTGACCTTCGGATCTCCTCTACTACTCTACCCACAAAAAAACAATTATTACTACATGATGTAGCCCATCCTACCAAACAACTTTTGTACAAACACATTTTTAATAACTACAATTCCTTCCTAGAGATCTTGCTGTACTCACTTAACCAGGACACCCTGTACATGAAGTGAAAGCAATCTTGTAGAATGAAAATATCCTACCGTAGAAGAAATGCTTTGGTTTTCTAGTTGAAAGAGCTACGAGTGCAAAGGGTTAAAAGCCTTTCGAGGTGATCGAGTGGAGTGTGAATCCAGTTGAAACTCTTCTTGATCTACATGTTGTTCTTCTTTCGTTTTCAGTTTGGAACCAGTGGTTTGGGCGATAGCAGCTCTGGTGCGAACCGAAAGTTCTCTACTAACCACAGACACTCTTGCGGTAATCCTGGTTGCGGGAATAACTACATTCTTAATCGTTCCCTTCTCCTCTGCTTTATTAAACAAACACGTGTCCTCGTATCCTGTTCAAGCCCTCGAATCACGGAGAGAACTGTTTGACTCTGATCATCGGACGAACTCTGCTTTACCCTTTCGATGTTTCCATCACAGGTATACTGGCGTAACGAAACGAAGCTTCTCTTATCGTCGCTCGAAAAGTAATCAAGAAGCAAGAGGTTCACGGAACACTAAACTCCCGAACTGTTTTCCATTACCTCATAGAAATAACAGGAATGCGGTCATCAAGATTTTCTCGTTCATTTTCTCTTCGATGATACATTTGGTCAATTCAACGCAGAAAAGTATCCTAAAAGATCCTGTAAACCTAGTGTCAAGCAAAACATTTAAAGGGTTCGACGTCTGGTTCTCTTGCATTCCGTGTCAAGCAGTTTTTGTCCATCGCCAGCCCCCGCAAGTCATGTTTATAACAGTTCTGTTCTTTTGATATTTATTTATTTAAAAATAACAAGCATGCTGTCCCGTGCTACCGCTTCAATGATCAAACCGATTCGTTCTTTAACCATCCAACTCACCTTCCAACTAAAGTGAAATCACACTTTTGCCGTCAAAGAATAACATTCGATCTCGGTTCGGTCCACGATCCGAGAGGTCTCCCGAGGGATTGGGTCGCGCGTAATCGTGTATCTCTTTTGCTCTTATCGCTACAGACGAAGACAACGAGGACGCCGCGCCGAAGGACCGGCAGTCTCTTGTGATTCCGGAGAAGTCCTCGTCGTTCTCCATTCACCCGGGACGTCTCTGCGCGGACGTCTGTTGCTACTGCTTCGGGAAGTTCGGTTCCCTGGACACGCCGATGCACCTGGCACAGATGAAGTCCGACGAGAGACGCAAGAAGATCCTGAACATAGAGAGACACCTTACCAAGGACTCCTGCTTGTGCGACGCGTGCTACCGCCATGTTGACAGAAAGGTGAATCTTCTTAGACTCTTCCCGGTCGATTCTCTCCGGTGTCCGTTGCTAAACCAGCCGATGATCTTTCGCAGGCGAACACGAGTCCGACGAACATGCAGACGAAACCGCAGAAACAGCACCGACAGCTGATGGTGTCCAAGTGTTCGGCCCGCGACTGCAGGGACGCCGCGAGACATCACGTGAAACGACGCTGGTTGCTGAAGATCAAAGCTGGTTTGCAAAAGCAGGTGAATAGTTGTGCCGCGGACACGAGGAAAACGTGTTCGATTTAAGTTCTAACGAGTCACCGTTATCCACAGGTGGATATCGATTGGGAGTCCAGCCAACACACGTCCATGTCGTTCTGCGTCAGCCACTACTCGAAGATCGAGCGATTTTTGACCTGTGCGCTCTGCAAACGCCGACTGGCCAGGAACTACACTCATCAGCTGGCGAACGCGGAGACCAACGAGCTGAACCAACTGCTGGGACAACAGGGTATTCCGGTTGTGCTGGCAGCTGGCACCTTCGTTTGCAAGCTGTGTCGCTATTTCACCCAGCTCCAGCTCAAGTACAAGGACGTCGAGAACATGAACGCCAGTCACCGGTCGTTCTTCAAGAATTATCGAAAGAGGTACAAGATCCTCTTGGAGGTTGGAGGATGTAGTGCGAGTTTCTGTTGGGGTATGGGTACAACGGAGCTGCGAGTACATTCACGTTTTGTTGTCGACCTTCGTGAAGCCTTCTTCGTCGGTGTCGCAGCTTTGATGTACTCGTACCCTTGCAGATCCGTGCACGGATTCGGAGGTGTCGATTCCTTGTTGTGGAGACTGTAAATAATATCTTGGAAAATCTTTTCTTGCTTGGTCAACCGTTTGAGTGCGGAGTTCTCTCATGTTTTGCCAAAATTGCGAAGAGCACGATAACGCTTCTTTTTTTGTTATGCCAAGAATTCGTAATTCTGCTCTGAATCAGTAACAGTTGTGCGTCCAGTAAAGCTCGTTGCGTCTGTGGAGCATATGATTTCTATTTGTTAATAATATCACATATTTCAAATCTACTTTCTTTTTTCTCTATTATCTTTCCGCAGCCAAACGGTTAAGATTTAACCCTTGGCACTGCAATGGCTCTTCTCAGGAGACACTAAAAATTGCCATAGTATTATTCAGAAAAATTTTTACACGATTGTGTTTGCAATTAAGAAATTGGTAATAATTGAAATGTTGTGAAAGTAGATGAACCACGTACAATTAAGCTATTCTGGGTAAAAAGAATATCTCGATTTTGGAATTAAAATTGCTTGGAGGGCAAAGGGTTAAGACAGTGCTATTCCTGATGAATTTCCAAAGTTTAACGCTGGATTGTCTTGTTTAGAATTCTGCACTACCACAATATCGAGGTCCTGGATAACGAGGACGACGAGTTATCGTCGCAGAACCAATCGAAGGATAAAGAGAAGCGGAAGAAGAACAAGTGCCCGGCGCAGTCGAAGAGCGGCACCACGAAATCCCCGGACGCAACGGCGAACTCCATGTCGGAGAAGTCGACGCCCGAGCTGACCAAGGTCGGGGCTGGCATCTCGGAGACGGAGAACGAGAACAATCGCACGGCGAAGACGAATTCGACGGACGAGGTGATCGTGCCCGGGGACGTACAGTTCCTAGGGATCGAGAGCACGGTGGAGAAGCTGAAGAAGCGCAAGCTGCTGGAGATGCACCCGTACACCGGGACGGACGTGACGATACCTTGCGAGAGCCCGAACGAGGTCGTCGAGATCCTCGCGATGGACAAGGAGGTGACCCTGACGAGATTGCCAAAGAGACCGAGGACAAGCAACGACATCACGCCGGTGGTTCAGCGGCTAGGCGCGAATCCGTCGATCAGCGTGCGCACCTTGTTCCCCGGCGAGGAGGAGATGAATCTCCACGCGAACATCGAGTTCGCGAACGTGCGGGAGATCACGCCGCAGGGCTGGGAGAAGTGCGCCACGATGATACAGTACGACAGGGACACGAAGCTGCTCTGGCAGGAGCTGCAGAGACCGTACGGGAACCAGAGCTCGTTCCTCAGACATTTGATACTTCTAGAGAAATATTACAGGTCCGGCGACCTGGTGCTGGCTCCGAACGCCTCGCGGAACGCGATCAACTACTCGACGTCCGTTCAGAACAGACTGATATCGTACGAGGGTCCGGAGAAGATGGACGAGCCGATCATGGAGCCGATCGCCTCCGAGTACAACTCCCGGCGTCTCAGCGGAGGTTACGTGCTCGAGAGGGACCGGTTGGCCCTGCCCGGCACCAGCGCCATGAAAACAGTCACGACGACAACGGTCTCGCAGCAGTCGGCGAAAAGCAGCCCGTCGCGCGTCCTCAAGCTGAACTCCGGCGTGTCGATCATCAAGAAACCACCGCCGAATTTGCAACGATTGAATCTGCCGTCCACTAGCAACGCCACGAACGGCAACGCGAAACGAAAAGACGGCGGCCAAAAGGCGACGCCGACCACTTTCGGCGGCGGCGGCGGCGGCGGAGGTGGCGGTAGTGGCGGTGGCAAAGTGTTCCAAATGAGCGAGCCGGAGTTCAAGCGTCTGCAGACGTTGAAGAAGCAAAAGCAACTGCTAACGGAGAAGTCGATCAGCGGCGGTGTCGGTGTGACAGGGACGACCGGCGTCGCGGCCGGCACGAGTTCCTCCTCGCCGCCGAACTTGAAGTCGACGCAATACCAGAAGGCGCAACAGCTCGCCGCGCACACCCAGTTCCAGAAACACCTGCGGATGCAGCAGGAGATGCTCAGCCGGCAGAGCAGGGGCGACTTCGAGCCGTTGATCTGCGACGTGCGCTCGCTGGCGAACGAGAACACACCGACGCAGAATCTGTTGCACAATCTGAACCTGCCGAAATCGATACAGGTCACCACCAAGTCGTCGTCGAACCAGATCCCGATATTACCGAAGATCCCGAAGTCGCTGACGGTGATACCGCAAACCGTCACCAGACCGGCCGCCGACAAATGAGACAGAGAAAGAGAAAGAGGGAGAGACTGTGAGACAAGGCCGGCAAGGCGGCGGACGCTCTCGAGATTCGCTAGACAAGAGGGGACAGTAAGTAGCTAGATACACACACACACACGTTGTTATACCTTTAGACGAGAAAGGGCGTCCCTCTGCGCGGGAAACCATTTCGCTGGCCGCGCGACGAATCGACTGCGAATCGGGGATCCCGGGCCAAGTCGAGACCGAGATCGAGACCGAGACCGAGACCGAGCCGAGCCGTGGAATCGGCTCGTCTCATTGCGCCGAAACGGACGGAAACCGCCCACGATGGAAGCGAGACAATATCTGCCTTAATCGAGCGCGCATCGTTTGCTATACTGCGCTCCGGAAAAAGCTCAAAAAACAAATACATATATATATATATATATATATCTATATGTGTATATATATATATATATACATATATAATTTAGATATATATGTGTGTATATATATATATATATATATATACGTATACCATATATAAATATATATATACATATATACATATATGTATATATATAAAAGACGCGCGCGTCGCGGGGCGCATCGTCGATCGAGTATTTTTCTTCGTCGACCTGGCCGCGCGTACGTTATATAGATAGAAATATAGGAGTAACGAAAACGAAGATAACAGATTACGGATGTCACGAGGACGTCAGAGGATACTCGGAGAGACACTAACGGAGATTTCATTACACTAACCAACCAAAGCATCGACGTGTGTATGTGTGACGAGGAGATGTATACATATACATATATATATATATATAAATATACATATTAATAAATATGTGTATACGCATGTACATATATGTATGCGCGTGTTTAAATGAATACGTACATGCAGTGATATGTTTGTGCATGTATTGCGTCTATTTAAATGAATATACATATATGTGCATGCATGTATTACGTATGTATGTGTGTATGTATTCGGATAAATACGTACGTGCGTTCACATATTGTGTATGTATTTAAATGAATATGTATATATGTGCATGCGTATATTATGTATGTATGTGTATACGTATTTAAATATATATATATATATATATATATATATATATATATATAAATGGAAGGAACGAAGGAAGCTAACGAAATGGGGAACACGGTCAGGTAAAGAGAGAAACACAGAGATTTATGTGTGTGCGTGCGTGTGCGTGTGTGTATATATATATATGTGTGTGCGTGTATGTACACCCGTTTCCGGGAGGGAAGCGGGGGGAAGTGCCTAAATTGTGTCGCGAAACGAGTCGTTTGTTTTTAATGACAGAGTATATCGTTGAACAGGATTCGAAATACAGTATGTATGCATGTATGCATGTATGTATGTTTGTATATATGTATGTATATATATATCTGTGTATCTGCATACGTATATACACGTATATGTATACATATATAGCTGGTGTGCGCAGAGTATGTCCGGTTTGAATTGTGCACGGAAACGTTTTTCTGTTTTTTTTTCTTTTAATTGTTATAAAATACCAAGATGCGTTTCGGACGAACGTTGGGAGCCAACGTATCACGATTATTAGGCTGCGGATTTCATAGGAAAAATGGATAGAAATCGGTGGAAATGTTTCAAAGAATCTAAAAGCGCCATTTTGCACCGAACAGGGTCGATAACTATTTGCACACAGAGCTATTTTAATTCTAAAATCGTTTTTTTTCGGCGGCGGTTTTACTTTACTTTACTTAGATTTGAGAGTTTCATGGTCCACTATGGTACAGGTGTTTCTGTTGAGGCTTTCTGGGGTAAGTCGAATCCTAGGGGAAGAAATTTACCAACGTTTAGTAAGAATTGCAACTTCATCAGAGGGTTAAAAGACAACACTGATACTGGTACTGATACTGATACTAGTATCAGTGTGTCTTCCAACCCCCTTGTGAAACGTTGGGAAATTTCTTCCCTTAGGACTCGGCTTACCCCGGAAAACCTCATCAAAGACAACTATTTAACATATA
This sequence comes from Agapostemon virescens, assembly GCA_028453745.1. Classification (NCBI taxonomy): domain Eukaryota; kingdom Metazoa; phylum Arthropoda; class Insecta; order Hymenoptera; family Halictidae; genus Agapostemon; species Agapostemon virescens. The sequence goes on from CM052089.1 coordinate 20,004,348, forward strand.
ATAATTCTATTGTTCAGTTCCTCTCATGCACATAAAGTTTATTGCTATAATTTATATGCGAAACAGTTCAATTTTTACCGATTTATTAAATGCGTTGTAACAAATTGTTTTAAATAATAGTCTGACAGTCAACACTGTCGCCTCAGAGGAGCCATTGAAGTGCTAAGGGTTAAAACAATCTTTGCATCGCTATGATTGTGTCAAAGAAATTCGTGAAAATTTAATCGTTACAAAAACGTGTAATAGTAACCAAATTTGAAATATATCTCGTAGAATGAAAATACTCTAGATCTGAAAAAAATGCCTGTAGATATTTCAGTTAACACTAGAACTACCAAACCAGTAATTTTGACTGGTCTTTAATTTCTTCTTTCGCAATTATTGAAATTATAAAAATGCTTCCATTACAAATTTTCACATGTACTTCTTTAACGACGTACACATTATCATAAGAATTGTATAAACTTTTAACCCTTTGTACTCGAATGCCGATTCTGAGGCGTCAGTAAAAATTGCCTCGCCACTAAACAATCTTTACATCTCCATCTTTGTGTCTAAGAAATTGATGAAAACATAACAGTTGTAAGGATGGGTAACGCTAAGAACATCCATATGCATAAGACGAAATAAATCATGTGAATTGAAAATATCCTAGGTCAGAAAGAATGCCCAGATTTTTGAGTCAAAGCAGCTTCGAGTGTAAAGGGTTAATAGATGCAGTTTCATTATTATTACAAAGCAATGTATATCGTTGGATTTATTATTCGGTAGTTCTAGCGTTAAAAATCGGTAAAAATCGACAAGTTGCACGTACGAAGAACGGTAATAAACTTCGTATGCGCGAAAGGAAATGAACAATGTACAATGCAACTATTATAAATCAAGGAAACAGTTCGAATTTGGAATTAAAATCGCTTGGAGTGTCAAGGGTTAACGTTCAGGAAACTCTCTGCAAGGTATCCCAAAAATTAAGACGATCGCCGCTGCTATGAACATTGCCAAAACGACCACCACGAAGGATCCGCGTTCGTCCGGAGCCATTCTTTCTCGTAATTTTGATACTCGGCGAAAAAACGATCTTCTCTCTCTCGCGGCCGCGTACGTACACGTTCAAAACGGACACACTGTATATCGAGTAATAACGAGAATTAACGAGGGGTTGGACGCGGAGGATTCTCCGACGGAAGGAAGCGGCCGAAGAGGGAGAGGAAAGAAATTAAGTGGACGGGAAAGAACGGAGAGAGACCGGAAGTCGTGCGAGGGGCTGCTGCCACCCGGCTGTTTGTCTCCTCGCTCGATCCGGAAGGGATCCTCCTCCTACGATCAAACGTATCGATAGAAACATTAATAAAGATATACATATGTATGCAATTCCCACGAGTGACGGAGCTGATCTTTTTGCCTTGCTGTTATCGGTACTTGGGTACTCGCTGCTAGACATATCGTTGTTCCACGTTCTTCGGGAACCTCCTCCAGTTCCTCCGGAACTTCTTTGAGAATGAGAGAGAGAGAGAGAGAGCGAGCAAGAGAGGAAGGAGAGATCGAAGAAGTGGAAATCGGTGGTTCGTTCCTTTTCGTCGAAGTCGTCCGAGGAGAAAAAGTCGAGGAACTTCCTCGAGTTCCT
>CM052089.1:20022872-20049604 GCA_028453745.1 Agapostemon virescens
GAAGAAGCCGAGTATAATACCTGAAAACAGACATTAAATTAATTGGAGTACTTGGTTTCATTAATTTCGACATTTTTGAAAAGGGAAATACAACTTCCATTAGTTTCGGTTCCTTTAGAATCAACACCAGACGGAATGCATAGTCTGCAGATTTCTTCTACCAGTGACAAAATCGAAGAAGCCGAGTATAATACCTGAAAACAGACATTAAATTAATTGGAGTACTTGGTTTCATTAATTTCGACATTTTTGAAAGAGAAAATACATTTTCCATTAGTTTCGATGTCTAACAATCAACACCAGACGGAATGCATAGTCTGCAGATTTCTTCTACCAGTGACAAAATCGAAGAAGCCGAGTACAACGCCTGAAAACAGACATTAAATTAATTGGAGTACTTGGTCTCATTAATTTCGACATTTTTGAAAGAGAAAATGCACCTTCGATTGGTTTCGATACGTGTTCGTGCGTGTAACGGGAATCCATTTTGATTCGGGCGATCGATCGTCGCCGGAAACGGATCGAATCGGATCGAGGAGCGGCGATTGTCGAAAGTGGAGATACAGCATGAAAGACAAAGCAGCGTGTGTCCGTGAGACGAAGTCGCAGCGAAAAGACCACCGAGCAACTTCGTGCTCGCTCGTGTAATCTAATCTGGAAAACGTTCACGTGGCAACACGTAAAGAAAAAATGGCGTACGTACACACTCCCACACATACACACACAAACACACGAAGGACACGGCTACCGTTCAGTAGCCGTGCATCCATGTTCGCGAGCTCACGTAAGCGTGAACGATAGGAAAGAATGTCTACGTAGGTATTACATGTATATTAAAGACCTATATATATATATATATATATATATATATATATAAGTATACATATAATACCGAACGCCGCAAACAGTGTGTCAGTGCACGTGCATGCGTGTGCGTGCACGCGTCTTACAGCGTATAAAAAAATGTAATAAACAAAAAAATAGTACTTGACGGTACATTATACATATAAAATGCTCTATTTTATTAAGGATATTTTTGATATATCTACATGTATATGTATATATGTATATGTATATATATATATATACCATACGTACACACACACACACACATACGCAAACAATCCCACGCAAAAGAGTATGCATACATATATACATATACATGTAGAAATAAAAATTATAAATATATGTATATCGAAACTACGCGAGATCACCGATCGAATAGGATATTCGACGATCGGTATAATTAATTGTTATCGACGGCCGATCGCGTCAGAGAAAAATCACGGCGGCCATTTTACCGAGCGGTGTGCAGCGCGTGGCGAACCGTATTTTTCTATTCGGACCTCTCGGGATCCTAATCGCAGCGACGAACGTTGACGGTTTCTCCGCCTTGTTTGCCACGAAGATAGCGAGCGAGAAAGAAAGAGAGAGAGAGAGAAAGAGAGGAGTCGATGACGCTGCGATTCTGCCTAAATTCGTGATTTCTCATTCGCTGAGTAAAATCGTTAATCTCTTATTTATTAGTGTTTCACCGCATGATGTCCCGTCCCGACTTTCGTTCCACCGATTCCGATTCCGCCATCTTCGCAGATCCTCTTCAACTCCCCTCCTCTCCCCTCCCCGCAGGCTCGTAGAAACGAAGGAACACGCGGGACAGAGAAATTCGAATAGTTTTTTATAAGTCGTTGTTGTAAAGAGATAATTGTTACAGCCCCGTATTTGTTAAGTGTGCGAGAGAAAGGTGTAGTACTGCGAGTATACGTTCCTTCGTTCTAGAGCACTCTCTCTCTCTTTCTCTCTAACCATCTTTCTATCCATCCATCCTTCTCGCGAAGACCTTGCGGGATCCTTTCAATTCTTCACCACGTTTCTCTTCCAACTCTTCGTCCCCTTTAACTTAACAGCTAAACATTTAATGCGTATTCGATTATTGTAAGAACCTGTGTATCGATTACAGTTTTGCGTTAAAATATACCTTTTTTTTTCCCCTGAAACTGGAGTACGTCGAACCAACCTCTCTCCGAGAACCGCGATCGCAAGGTCGCCTCCTAAAACACACAGGAACACAGTTGTAATAATTATACAAAAGCTCGCCATGAATTTCGTCGAGATTTCTGAAAATAAAAAACCAATTCGCGCGACAAATGTTTAGCAATGTTATACGCCGTCGACGTGCAAGCGCGAATTGATTTTTCAAACGGCTCGACGAACTTCGGGTTACAGGTCGAACGTTTTATTCGCTACGGAGATAAATCGTATGGGTAGAAGAAATCCCATTTGGCCGGAGAGTTGGCAACAATGTCCCGTGGTTCTCGACACGCGAAATATTCGTAAAACTGTGGGAATGATCGACGTGGTTCCATCGTTTCGTGTCTGACCGGCGTTCGAATTTTCGTTCGCAGTGCGTACGCACGCTGCGCTTCCTTGACAATGGCGGACGGGAGTCGGGACCGATCGTGCGCGCACCAGTGAAAAATGTTTTCGTCCACGCAACCTGCATACTTCTCGGCAAACGATCGGCCGCGAGTGTGCGCGGGCCCGCTGTACATATACGGGAGCGTAAGGAGAAACGCGGAGAAGGGACGGAGAAGAGAGCCAGAGATTGTATACGTATGTGTGTGTGTGCTGTGTCTATACGTTGAAGCGTGCGCCGTGTGTGCGTGAGTCTGCTGTGCGTCTGTCTGTCTGTCTGCTACTGTGTATGCGCGAGAGAGAGATAGAGAGAGAGAGAGAGAGAGAGCGTGCGCGCGCGTGTATGTACGCGTACGCGTCGCGAAGAAAAACAGTGTGAACGAACTGAATTTAAGTTTTAAGAATTCTATTTTTGTGATTAAAAGAGAAAAAGCGTGATTACTGTAGGTCGAAGCGGCGGGTACGGGAACGGTCGAATGATTTTTTGCTGGGAAGCCAACGGTCTCGAACGCATTCGTTCGTTTGTTCCTTTTGAGATTCTCGTCGGCGACGCGACTCGCCGGGCGGTATATATAATGCCGTGAACCCAGCCGCCGGTTCACCGGACTTCTCCGGCTAGTAGTCGATCCAGAATACTGAACGGCCCGAGAACCGTTAAACGCTACCGGGAACACGTGTCCGGCAACACACGGTTCTGTTTACTACTGGCAGTAGACGCGACTACGTTTGCCGGGACACCAGGCGAAAGAAACTGCCGCGGCTGCTCTCGGCAGCCGGGAGAAAACACCGGATTCTTTCGATGCCAACGAGAGAATCGCGCACGGATATATATATTTTTTTTTCTCGATGAAACAGTTCCTTCGGACGACGGACGATCGGCCGGGCTGTCTTTCTCCCTCTCGACTGCCACATTCGACGTTCTCGCGACCCGTGGAATCGCGTCGAAATATTTTTTCGAGATGTCCTCTCTCTCAACGATCACGAAAACGTGTCGAGATCGCGACGCGCACGGGTGCCGAGAAAAGAAAAAATCATTCGACGTTCTCATTCGCGGAGAAGAAATATTTTTGGAAAATTGCGTAGACCGAGAGATGCGACAGAATTATCGTCTTTCTTAGCAGATAATATTTTATTACGTCGAGAGCGAGACGAACGAAACAAAGAAGGCAATACGAATGAACGAGAAAGAAAGAGAGAGAGATAGAGGGAGAGATAGAGAGAGAAATGTATATGTGTGTGCGCGCGTGTGTGCGTGGTTTTTTTTTCTTAAATTCGCATATCGCAATGGCGCCAATTTCACCAAACGACGCTGCTGTTTCTCGACTAACTTCAGGGTACGCTTCGCGCGATCGCGGGATCGATCGATACATCGGCGAGTGCACGAAGCGTGACGCACGTATCTCGAATCGATATCTGTTTCGGCGCGCGGTTCTGTCCCTTATGGTAAACGTCCCGGCGATTGGACAATTAAGGAAAGAATCTCCGTTACGAGTCGCTTATCGAATCGATAAGAGTTACATTTTTCTCTAGAGAGATTTATCCGAAAGGTTGGATCGTCTATTTTTCAAATTACACGTCGAAAGATACCTTTGCACGGAGTGAAACTCTTTGACTGCAAACGGTGGGGCCCTTTCAATGGCCCAGTGATTGGACACAAATATTTGTGTGTCCCAGTTATTGGACACTTTGGTCCTCGGTACTCCCACGCATTTGTTATTCGAATTAAGACGTAAAGTGAACAAATTACAAAAGCGTAACGACGAACGGTTTATAATTAATTGATTCTCTGTAAAATTAAGCAAAGGCTTCTATAGAAAAAATTGAGGTTATGTTCTTCTAAGATGAATATTTAACAAGTTTCTAATTCGGCGTATAAGTATATGAAATGCAATAAATACTGTGGCGGCTGTACCTCCTGCGCTTATCGACAAAGGGACAGTAAGACGAAACTTTCTCGCTAGTTCCTGAACCGCCTCAGATTCGTATTTATACCGTCCTCAACCGCCTTCCAGTACCCAGCGTCTAAGGACAAAATGCTCTCTCCTTCCCTTTCTCCTTTTCTTTCTCTCTCCACTCCATTTTCAGCCGCCGTCAAAATACTTACCGTTATGTAAACGCAATAAATAATTAACGTTACGGATTTTTCGCTTATCCATTTCACGGAATCATCTTACACAGAGGGAAAGTACCGAGCTCTCAAAGGCGAGGGTGTCCAAGGACTGGGAGCATCGAACGTTTTCGCGTACCTAGTTGATAGACACTAATTTTTAAATAATATCGAATACTTTCGTCCAAAAAGAAAATATATCTCCATTTTATATCCTTTAACGAGTTAATAAATATCATACCTGTTGTAAAAATGTAAAATATGAATTATATTATATGCTTAAAAATTAAGCGAATCTTCTTAGCATTATTATTAGATGCATACGTTGCGCGGGACGATCTCTGGACCACCCTGTGTATTATCACATATTTTCTGTACAATATATCCTAGGTTCGTAAACACCGTTGATTCTCCTGTAAAAAGAAATGTTTGATAGCCATCGTTCGTTTCTGTCGATAATCTAATTGTTAATAGAAAACTCGCTACCAACGAAAATGTAAATTGATGTCTAATCACTGGGCACGTCCAATCGCTGGACATTATTTTAAAGGGACTCGCGCCATGTGCGTCGACAGTCCGCGCGCGGCACTTCACGTCGAACAAACGAGATTATCGTTTGCGTGTGAAACCCGAGGTCCGTTCGACTCTGTTTTCATGATATCTCGAATTTCGAACGAGCATCGACGGTTTTTTGGTGAAACATGCGGCGCAGCGCCGCACCGTGTATACGCATACAATGTATGCATCCGACGACGGAAAAGAATAAACGTGTGTTCATATTTTTTACCCGAATTTTGTAACGGCCATCGCGCGTCGGCCGAGGGAGAACACGATCTCACGGCGATGACGGTGAACGTCGCGCGACTCGCGATCGATTCTCGAAACGGTCGCGATCCCGCGATCGTTTTAACGCACAAACGTCACGTCGATCTGACACGGTCAATATCAAATCGATCTGTCCGCGAACAACTATCTAGACGATTTTTCACTTTTTAATACAGATCGCAGACGTCGGCGAAGCGAAAACGCGTACCTGAGCGTCTCGACTCGAAAAACAGGGAGATTCATGAAAACACGGCGATTCACGAGGTCCGTTTCAACGAAAACGATAATACGACAAAGTTCCTCGGAAAGGAGAACGGATAAGCAAGACTTTACCGTTGCCCCCACTTCTCCTTCCGACAAACGAAACCCGTCATTCTATTCATTTTGACATGCCGAACACTAAATGTACGTATCATTTTTCGCGCTAATGAATAGTTTCCGAGATATTCGCGAAAAACTATTACCACTGCCGTACGAATCCTGCGTGTACACTTATGCATCCGCGCCGGCACGTTACTGCGCATGTGCAGCATAACCCCCACTTTTCTACTCCTCGGCTCGTCGACTATGTATGTAACGGGAGAATCTGTGAACAAGGTATCTTCTGTATAGAAAATAGAGAGCTCGGATTTTCTTGAATATTTAATATCGTCGATTGCAAGAAGGTTAAAGGTTACTTGCTCGAAATACGAAGCTAATCCAGGTTCATGTCAATTCTACTTACCGATACAGAAGATTCCTTTTTCGCAAGTTCGCCCGTTATGCTTGCTGGCCGTCCGAATGGGCAGTAGAAGAGTGGAGGTTCTGTTCTTCGCACACACACACAGTGACGCGCCGGTACGAATGCATGTAGGTATAAGCAGGATTCGTGTAGTAGTAGAGCACTAGTTTTTCGCGCAGTACCTCGGAAACTATTAATCTCTGCCAAAATTGACAAGTACATTTCATGTCGAGCACGTGAAAACGAATAGAAAACGCGACGTATGTCGCGCGTTGAAAGGACGGGGGACAACGGTAAAGTCCAGTCAAAGGAAAAGCCCATAGGAAGTATTGGTGGATTTGCCGCCTCTCCGTACTCAGCCATTCGATATGGATCCTTTGACACAATATCGACATCGATCTCGAACAAGTTTACTCCTCTGCCTTTTTCTTAATTTTTTCTATCTCTTTTTCTCTCTCTCTCTCTCTCTCTCTCTCTCTCTCTCCCTCCCCCTCTCTTTCTATTTTTTGTTTTTTTTACTTCGAGAATCGAGTCTCGCAGAAAAGCAACGTCGATACTATGCGAGAGAACAATTGTTAGGGGAACAAGTTCGATACGAGACACGAATAAACAAATGACAGAGACGCGTCTAGCGTACGCAGTGACAGTGTCCATTCTATAATTTTCTATTTTTTTTTTTTTTTTTTTTTTTTAAATTCGGCACACAACATTATGATTATGTTATTTAAATCAATATTATTAACACGCGTTAATACTATTCTTCGTAACCTTTGTTTATTTGGTTCTAATGTAATAGTTATTAGTTCGCCATCCTTTGTATATATATTCGCAACACTCAATAAAAAAAAAATATCGAAAAGTACTACATACATGCATTTATTTAATACTGGAATAAACTTACTTACTTGTCTATCCTTGCTGTGGCACTTGTCCCCATAAGATAACCCCTTTTTTTATTGGAAATTAAATCATCGAAGTAAATGTTAAACATTTTATCAATGATGCATCCTGAACAATTTCGCTTGAACACCTTATCGAACGAATGAAAGAACGTCTATTTAAAATCAAACGGTTCGTCATCGATTAATTCACGAACGGAGAAATTAGGTTAGCAGCACGGTTTATTGGGACAAATGCCCTATACTCACCTTCTTTATAATCGCAGGTCAGCGTGAGAAAGCCGGATAAATGACCGAAGACAACACGGCGTTATATTTTTGCAGTTTATTCGCAAATTGTTCGTATAATTGGTAACTGATCTCGGATAACTAGTACTAAAAACCTAAACAATGTATGAAACTTTATACATAGTTGATTACTCTTACACGGGTGGCTAAGGCAGCTATTTACAGTGTGTGACACGTCGCGTCGAACCATCAGATCGAGGATTCCGATTTTACCGGCATCGCCGACGATATCGCGTATCGAGTTAGGAAACACACGGTTCCCTCGAACTGTGGTTCGAACGTTCGAAAGGAAGATTGGATTTTTATTTTTTTTTTTTCTTTTGCATTATTTCCTCGTTTATGTATATGTATATATGTATATATCATAGACTGCGGATCTTTATTGACGTTTGTTGCTACAGAATTTGATTGATCGTTGAATTGTTCTTCTCACCTGTTAACCGGGCACGACCGACTCGACTCGCGTCGTTTTCTAAGCTATATTTATCGACGGACTATCTAACTAGTCCTGTCAATTTTTGTTGCTGTATCGTCCAATCAACAGTTTTGTAAATTCATCTATAAAAATTGTAAATTCCCATAAACACCCGCAGTCTCTTTATCACCGTTTGCTTCGTTACAGTTTGTTTTATTCCAGCAGCTCTCTCTCTCTCTCTCTCTCTCTCTCTCTCTCTCTCTCTCTCTCTTTCTCTCACGAGATTTGTAAAAGTGTTTTGACGATGCTTCGATTTTACCGATATGGTTACGTAACGGAGACAGGTTCGCGTTAACCCTTTAGGTTGCACGATACACGTATAGAGGGCATCCGTCCGTGTTCAGCGACTCGATTCTCGTTACCGGAACGGTGAAAATATGGAAAAGAATCTAGCCGCGAGACGAGGGAGGAACGGGAGGACAATACGAAAGATGTCTTTCGAACGAAACGTAGTAAGAAGGGGCTGCGGAAAACAACGATGTCGTCGAACATCCAATTCCTTTTTAGCACTTTTGTGAACGGGTATTGGAAAGGGGGATAAGTTAGGAGGGAACGGCACGGGTAAAGCTAAGTATAGATCTAACATCCGATGTATTTTTGTGTCATACGAACGCGAGGATTCTACGACCGTTTTTCTTTTGTCTTTTTTTAAATATGTATTCTTATCAAACCGCAAAATAAATTGCAATACTCCCGATGGTAATTGCTCAAGCTAAACGATACGAAAATTACACGTTCGTTCCTGTTGCACTATTTTTCCGTTACGTATCCTACCAATCACCGAGCGCTTAGGTTAATTATAGTTCCGAACGCCACCGCTTTCCGACCATTAACCAGGTAATAAAGGGCAAATGAACGAAATCGTATCGAAATGTTGAATTTTGTCGAGTTCGGGGTAAGAGAAAGAAAAACAATGATAAAACACGCGTATTTTTTTTCTGACAAGATCGTTGTTTCTGATAGCGTGACACAAACTCTACCATACGATGTTAAATCTGTTTCCGGTAGCTTACTCGTGCCAGGGCCACTCTTACAAATGGATCAACGTGAAGTGTGACCGACCAGATCCACGAATTAATGCCAAACATTCATTTTGGAATAGCGTTCGTCGTCGTCGAGACTCCGCGAAGAAGTCGCGTTCGAGTTTACGATTTTGCTCGGAAAACTGTGCCCGATAAGACGCGTATTCGTGTTTGAAATTGATTCGCGGATTCTCGCCGGTTAGCCAACCGGATGTACAAAGTATTGCACCATACAGTGTCTGCAGAGTCCACGCTAAGATACACTATTTTACCGATCGAGCTTATCTATATATGTATCTTCTGAACAATACATTCTATGTACAAGAACAATGTGTACAAATTAATATACACGGCCGCGTGTATCGTTTCATCGTAACAAAATTTTACAAAACTTATTGCGACAATTCTTAGCTTCAAGGGAGAGGAGGGAAAAAGTTGTAGTTAACAAAATCCCGCGTACGCGCGGTCACGAGACCGTAAAGTCGTTCGACGTATAAAGAAATGGAACATATACTTTGAAAAGCGAACAAATAAAAAAAAAAAAAATAGAGAAGAAAAAAAAAATTTGTAACTAGTGAAAACGAACGCTCGGCTGTACCGTTCGTCGATCCTCTCACGATTGTTCGTGTCTCTCTCTCTCTCTCTATTCCGAACGAACACGAACCCAGACCAACATTAATAACTCGCTCGAAGCCTAACTGCGTCCAGGGTTGAATCATAAACGCGCGTAGCCCCATCCCTCGTTAAAATTCCAACGATTAAAAACAACTCTCGTGGTAGAAATTTTCTCCGCTATCGTTACGGCTCAACGATTCTTCGCTTATTTTTCTTCAAGTTTAACCCTTTGCACTACAAGCAATTTTAATTCCACAATTAGAGATATTTTTTTTATAATTATAAAATTTATTACTATTACTCGTACGCGCTACACTTCAGTTTTTAACGATTTCTTAACACTTTGTTGACCGGCGATTATTTCACAATCTTTTAAGTTCATAATCCATCGCTGATAACATTTTCTTTTAACTTTTTAAGCCTCATTTTGTTACATTTTGTTCTTTTGAATAATATTATGGCAATTTTTAGTGTCGCCTCAGAGAAGCCATTGCAGTGCCAAAGGGTTAAAACTCTGTTCGGTTCATGACTCAACCCGTCACCGATTCCCGTCGTATTTTGTTTGTCTGTTTCGCTATTGACGATGCGATATTGCGTATAGCCAGAATCGAATCAGATTGTAGAGAAGTGTGTCCCGACGAGAAACAACCATTGGCGTTGAAACCCGTTTGACAAAATTGGTCGCTGAAGGACTGCGAGGAAACCGACTGCCCTCCTCTCGTTATTATCGGCATGAACGAGGGGGTGACACCGCGAGACGAAATATCGTTAATAGTATATAACCGAAGAACGTTGCGCAACAATTAAGGCCCACCGTGGCATTATCGCGGGGTACAGTGAATTCGTTCGATTTCATCGCACACCACCACATTATTATTATTATTTGTTTTAACTCACGACGCTACTCTAAAGGCATTTTTACAGAGGCGCGAGAACGCGTTTCTCGTCTGTTGCACTTCGCGTAATTGTCCGTCGAGAAATTCCACTACAAATTCACCTATAATATTATCGATAACGTGCTCTTACAAACGTACTTTGAATATATACAAATTACATGTGTGTGTGTGTATTTGTCTGTGTGTATGTATGTATGTATATACTTATACATATATATACAAAATGGTCCATTTAAACGTAGCCACACATATGTATCGTCTTCGGTTGCGTTCATACAAAAATTGTATGCAAGTCATTTTAAATAAATTCTATATTTTTATAAATAAATATTTAGCACCACTGTACGGAACATATTTATTGTCTATGCTGCCTACAGCATTGTCAAACGTTCATTTGCAATTTTCAAACATCCTTCCTGAAGAGAATAAGTATTCGATGCAGCTGGATTTCCACATAGAAGTTAATCGTTTCAATGCAAATTTGATGCAGATGAGCGAAGAAGCTCTCTCATTTGTCCATGTCAGTCAAAGTGTGTATAAAATGTTTTTTTACGCCATGCCAACCAAAAGACATATTCACATTGCTATCTTTAAGTGGACCACCCTGCATATATATGATATACACGTATGTACCGTGTACATATATGTATATGTACGTGTGTTTACGCGTAGTTCAGGACATTTTGGTACCGGCAATCGTACGTACAACTTCCGCCGTGAAGATCCTCGGTACGTACACCACGGAATACCGAATTCAACTCTAGAGAAGTACCTAAAACTGATCTGGCCAACGATCAAAGTACCTCGCCGAGGCTTTGCGAAAAGCGTTCTATAGCGTCCTCTCGTTGCGCCTCACTTCCGGCATCTCGAGCCGTACGTCCTCTTGTCGAGGGTCGACGATATCCGTATTCGTACAGCACGCGACAAGAGAACACCGTGCACCTCTTTCCTAACTTCTTATCTATATAAACTGACGCGATCGCGAGACGACAAGGCTAAATCCGCGGGATAGCATGAGGTAAACGCGACGCTCCTTCGCGTAACAACGCGTGACGCCGATCCTCGCTGTTTGCTCGAGGCTTGCCGCTAATGCCCGCGATCCGTATAAATCTTTAACCTGTTACCGTGCAACGTCGAGCCAGACGTCGCGATATAAAGATTTCTCCTAGGAAACTAAGAACTTTTGTTAATCGTTATCGATGTAAAGAAAGTCGTATCGCGCGATGGGGTTCAACCCGTTCGCATCACGCGGGAGAGATTCGCGCCCATGCGACGACATCGCGAATCGTCGTCGTCATCGTCGTCAACAATAAGTGCGAGCGTAACAAACGCGTATAACAAATATGTACAAATTACTAAAACACGTAGTCTTTTTTTGCTTTTCCGAAATTTTTCTACTTAAACATAATTAAAGAAAATTGCTGACAAGGCACCGACGTGTCTCTCGCTCTATCTTGCCGATGCGAACAGGTTAATACACACCGTCCCGTCCGCTTGGAACGATCGCCGCGCGTGTTACGAGCGAGGAGCCAATATTGCGACGAATAAAAATTTCTATGGACATAGTCTCGTCGTCCGGGGATCGCGTCGGTTAAGTTCAGTGTTCCCTCTATGTCCCGGTGTTCACGAGGACACTGTCGGGTATCCTTTGGCGGCCCAAAGGACACCCAGCCGACCGAAGAAGAGTCCTCTTTCGAGTCTCCGGTACCAAAACACATCCTCGACGCAGAGGCGGGGGGCGACGTCCGCGGAGCCAATTCGACGACTGAGCACAACCAGCCTCCTCTCTTCTTCTTCTCTCTCTTTCATTTTCTCTGTGCATCCTCCATGCCTAGGTTCATCCTCGCCGTGTGTCCTCGTGTGTGCCGCGAAACCGTTTGCCCGCATCGTCGTGGTCGACGTCGTGGCCCGGATTCGGGTCCGACACGACAACAGGAGGATGGTGCTCGAGGCACGAGGCTCCCTTCTAAGTTTCCAGGCCAGGAACTAGACTGTGGAACGTCTGGATATCGTGGAAAGCCCTGCCGCAGCTCTGGTTGTTGTTCCTCTCGAACTTCGCCAGGTCGAAGTGCTCGTCCAAGGACTGCAGCTCGACCAGACGTTCCTCCAGGCTCTTCGCCGAGTCCGCGAACCTGGCAAAGTCACAGATCCGATCAGGGTCGACGACATCCGACGCCTCCATCATGCCAACGTCCCCGGATCTCGCAACGACGCTGTTCAGCTGCGCTCCGGAGTCGTCCAGTTCGCTGGGGAACATCACGGAGGTGCTGCAGCAACTACTCGTGGTGGTGGTGCTGTTGTTATTGTTGGCAGTGTTGCTGGCGTTGCTGGGATTATTTGCGTTGCTATTGCTGCTGCTGCTGGTCGTCGTGTTCGCCGTGCTGGTGCTGATCATCGTCGTCGACGACGATCGAACGTCCACGGTCCCGAGACGATCCTCCGGGTACACCAGGTGGTGGTGATGAGGGGTCTCGGGTTCCTGGACCTCGTCGATGTGAGAGAGCAACCGCGGCGTCGGCGGCAGGATGTAGAAGTCGCTGAACACGTCGTCCTGGAGGTCGAGGTCGTCGTGCCTCTGCCGCTTCGGCCCGAGTCCGTCGCTCCTCGCGTCCTCGCTCAATCTGCACAAAAAGATCGGTCGCACACGATTAGATATCACGAACGATTCTCAAACTGTCGCCACACCATCGGTTAGGCGCGTCGCCCTCGGAAGTTGCGACTCTCTAGACCTCCCTACCCTAACCAACAAACGTCGCGCGCGTTACACCATGGACGCGCCCTACTCCGTTTCCCCCGTTCGCTTTCTTGCGCAATCCGCATTATGTAAAACGAAGCTAGAAACCATTAGTATTTAGCGTTCTTCTTCCGCCACAGCGTAGCGATATTCGATCGACGTTACGCGACTCTCTAACCGTTACGAGATTAACCCGACGAAAGTACAGAGAAACCCTCTGCTGCCGCTCTCCGTGCGTCAACGTGTTTCAGACCGGGAATTATTTCTTTTTAAAACAACCACCGTCAGAGTCCTGTACCTTTTTCTGGAGGCGGTATCGTCGTCCGTCACGCCGACAATAAGGTTGCTGGAGACGTTGTTCTCTTTGGTCGAGTCGTTCAAATACGTGACCACTGGAAGCCCGTAGTTCCTCGTCTTCTCGTCTCTGTTCTCGCGCTGCAATCGCCTCACGGCGTTGTTGATCAGGACCGATCTGCAGAGGCTAGCTTCCGGGTCCTCGATCCTTCTCAGCTTACCGGCCGAGATCTTCAGAAGACGACGACGCTCCTCCCTCGCGCGGTATTTGGCGGAAATCATTGTTGGTCGGCTCCTACGTATCACTAGATCCTCTTCTAATCTCATCTTAGCGTCTGAAACGAGAAATCGAGTCTTATCACACTATTTCGACGATACAGGTCTTTAGAATTAATTATGCTACCGTGGAATTTCACAGACTACGGATTTAAATGATTTTTTTCTTCTGAAAAATCTTAACCTGTTAACTGGGTATAACAAAATATTCAGTCATAAAAATTTTAGTTCTTATCTAAGTAAATCAATCGTATAAGTTTGCAATTATATAAACAATAAGTATTGAAAAAAAGTTCTCATTGTGAAACGAGTCGAGCAAAAGTTTATTCCCCGGTTAACAGGTTAACGGGATACCGTGTAAAAAGGAAATGGTAAATGTATAAAATCCGTAGCCTGTCGATATCTCTCTGTGTAGTCGTCGTAACAGGGAAGGACAACGTTTTTTTCCCCGGTGCATTTGGTCGTTGGTAACGCACACGATGGGAAAAGGAAAAATCGTTTGCATAACGGTATCGCCGAGGAGACTGTAATACTGCCGGCGACCATACAGGGAAAAGGTTAGCGGTACGCGAGCACAAATTCACGTGTTTACACGGAGCATCTTACCGCGCCGATTATGAGCCAGATTATCGTATTCTTTTCCGCTATTGTCGCGAATGACCCGAATACGAGCTTCCGTCGGTCCTTGACGCACACGACACGGGTTCTTTACCGCACGGAATCGGTAAGGAACCGACCGCCGATTCCCCTGACAACCGACAACAACGCGCGCACGTCTTTAACCTGTTAACCGAGCAAAACGAACGTATGCCCACGCGACACCGCGATTCGCCCGCGTTCTTTATTCGAATCCACGCGGTAATTCGACCGGTTTAATTCCGCAATTTTACGCGTACATTGATTTTTCGAACGATTCCGAAATACGAGACGAACAGTCGGTTTCATTAATCGCGCGATTGATCGGATAGAGGGCAGCGGGGTACAAGTACGGTACAAGCGACCCTTCCCCCTCTTCTGTAATTCGATCGGACGATGTACACCGCGCGATAAAAACAGTCGAGTACGTTGATATTGAAACGGTCGAGATGCGAGACTTGTTTTTTCCCCGGTGAATCGACAGGATGTCAATGTTCTCGCAGGCCTGGGGCATGCGTGACCGATTAAACCGACTGCGTAACGCACTATTTATAGTGATCGGTTTTTCTGTACGCGCGGTGGCTACGAAATTCTGCTGCCACCATGTTAGTGGTTATGTCGCGCGAAGAAAGCGCGCGACGTCGCGCGCAGTTCGGGACCACGTAGTTCAACGTTCGATGTATCGAGTTCTAAAAATGTTCGTCGCGAAACATTTGTAACGTCAGGTAATAGGTTTTGTTAAACGTGCACGGACGATCCGTGAAAAATCACAAAGTTCGCGAACACGCGGGTTTTCCTTTGTTTTTTCCCATTGGTGGTCGCGTCGTTCCGTGTAACGGACGTTCGCAACGTGTTTTCCACGGTTGATCATGGAAATGGCATATAATTATGTCGTTCGGTGGCATAATCGAGCGAAGCGAGACTACCTAGTACGTAGAAAGTACGCAGAACCGGGACTCCCGTTAAAAAGGAGAAAGATTCGACCGAGACGCGATTAACATCGATTCTAGGTTAAGAGTAGACGTCGAAAGAAAATCTGATCTCGATGGGACTGTTTCGCACGCGCGCGCCTGACTCATTTTTCCCAGGTTTTCCCCCGGCGCGAAAGAGTGAGTCACGTCTGGTACGTTAACAATTATAAACGTGAACGGAAAAACCATGAAAATTCTTGTCGAATATCATTTCCACGAATGATCGGTTGAGTCATAATTCTCGGATCGAAATAATTCGAAGAACGAGTTGTCCGATCGGATGACAGATGGCGGCTCCGACGTGTTTGCCTGCCGCCAACAAGATGGCTACCGCGCGCTACATTAATCGCGTCGAAAGAATCGACGTTCCGAGTGTCGCGTGACACTTGTTGCTAAATCATTTGCTGCGTATCGGGGCTGAACTTTAATCGATACGAGATAGTTCGACGTTCGAGCGTCGATATCGAATTTTAATGGGTGTCGTACCGTACCGTTAATATTTTCACGGGAAACGTAACGTGCAAAATTAGCCTGTTCGATTACAGTGACTCGCAGGGAATCGCAAAAATTAAAACTGCCGAGAGAATTAGGACGCTTTTCTAGTAAGTACATTGAAACTCTCTTTACATGAACTTCGATCATATGACACCGTATGAAAGTATAAATAATACTATCTCTAAGCGTCTAGGACCTCCGACGGTCTTATCCGGCGCTGACCGGAACCGTAGCCGAGAGAAATTCTCTTAGATAAATGTGAAAAATCATAGTAGAGGGGAGACAGGTGGACTTTTATCGTACGAACCGACTTGTCTCCCAACAGGTTCACGTAAGTGCAGTTCTAAACCGTATTCGAGGAATGTTGAGTACGAGCATTTCGAACGATTTTTCTTCACAAATCTAAAAACTATTTTTTTTTAGGTTAATATAATAGAATGCAAAGGTTTGGGGAAAGGGTGGGGAACGGTGGAACGGCCAGTGCAAACTGTCTATAGGTTGTGTGCAACCACCATAATGCGGTCAAGTCTACTCGGCGAGATCGGTCGAACTTCGATTCGACGACGGTTCTACTTAATTTTGTGGTTACGGAGAACGGAGAAGAACCACGGCGAACCGAGAGATGATTTTACGCTCCAAGCGTGCCTAAGCTAACTTTCTCCGCGAGAAGAAAAAACCGCCATGGATACTTGTTACCTAACCTGTACAGTCTCTGCCTCGGAGTCGCTGACTCGTGCGCGTCGTCCTCTCCCCACTCTCGTTTCCCGTAAGCTTGCTCGCGCGTAGGATACATATGTATACACATATATATATATATGTATGTATGTATATATATATATATATATATTTACACATCCACACGGGCTTCCCTGTTTCCTCGCGTACCGTACCCTTCTCCCTTCCTCCCTAACCTCGCTGCCTCGTCATTTTTATCCGATACAGTTACTCGAAACAACTTAACTGTCGATACGGTTGACATTATTCGCGTAACACAAGAACGCAAATTAGACGCGCATACAACCGGAAGCAAAGTTAAGCGGACACCCTTGAAAGCTAGTGACTTTTTTGAACATTGAATCCAACGTGTTCCCATTTTTGCAAATACAAAAAATACAAATGCGAAGAAAGTAAAAGTCGAACGCGAATTACATTTGTGAAATATCTTAGCTTAAACTATCCGAGTATTGTGAAATATTGGTACGTTACGTGAACGGCTTGGTTATTCGCGCGATACGGCGCTGTACGTTGCTCTTGCATCGCGCGCTTCGTAGCAAGCTTCTCCCCGATCAGGATGTTCAATTTAAGAATTGATATCGAGCTGAGCGCGTTGCTCGATAAACCCGAGACAATCTACCGAAATTCGAGCTGCGCAGTTCAACCCTTATCTGCTCCATAATCAGCGAAGATAAGTTTTCGAGTGCTCCTCGAAATTGAAAGAGAGAAAAAAGGCCGAGCGATAAAGCAACCAGCGGTTTCCAGTATCACCGGATACCGCCCAATAACGTTCGCGGAGGATCGCTCTAAAAACCATACGTCACATCGATGCCGTTACATCTAATATTACATCACACGCCGTAGCGGAGCAGTATCTGGCAATTAAACGAAGCTTTGACCTCGGCCGGAATTAGATCCGTTTAAACCTGTTGTTTCAAAACGCAGAAATACTTGACCGTTTCAGGATTTACTTACTTTCGAACGCGGTACCCGATTTCCGAGTCGTCGCCCCGTTCCCCCTTCCCTCCCGCGCCCCTTCTGCTATTCTTTCGTACTGCACTGCGAAGAAAACCAGCGCGCGCGGTCCGCCGGATCAAAGATATTCCTTTATCGAGAGTTTCGAGAACAAGCTCTGTTCTCGTGATTTTTATTCTCTGACGCGATTAATTCGTACCGCGCGTTATAAAAAGAATTAATTAATTCGAAGCGCGCTACGCTCTGCTTCGTACCAGTTTCAACTAAACAATTTATTTATAGGGAGATTGCTTAAGGGGAGAGACGCTCGTATAGCTGGTCCAAAAGAAAAATACAATTTCGAACTGTACTTTTTAAACAGTTATATAAATAGTTATTATTGCAAACAACGAGGATTCTAGGAGCTCTAGTTCCAGAGATATTTCAATTTCAATTTGTTCGAGTATCTACTAGCTTAAATCGTAGCGTCTACATCGACGAAGTCTCTGTAGGTGCGACGGTAGCGTGTCGATTTATCACTGAGGCGATCGGGGTTCGAGTCCCGACGTCGGTATGAGATTTTTTTCTTCAAAGTTATTTACCGTGGAAATATATACACATTATTCGTGGTATCCGTTTAGGATATTTATTGTAAAAGAGAAGATTGGAATGACATATGATGGTGTCAGGGGCCTGGGTTAATTGTCCTTTCTAATTATAGTGACGTTAGGCCCTACGGTTGGTTAAACCGGATCATTGGCCCAGTTGCAAAAAGTAGTAAGAAAATTATACTACTGATTAAGACGGATAAAATAAACCTCTATGGGGCCTAAGAAATAACTCGTAAAAATGACAAGATGTTCCTTTGATCAATTTACGCGATTCCGTAATTATATTCGCCTAATCATTTCCCACGGAAGCGTCTTTGTAATTTCAATAATTCCGAAATAAAGCATCTGGTGCCGGTCATGCGACCGGGGCCCGTGGTGTGTGTAGGTTCAGCGATAATTGCTATTAGGGGAAGCACCGTTGTCGGTAGGGAGGGGAGGAGGAGGAGGTCGGGAGGGGAGAGGTGTATTCGATGTGTTCGCGGAACGCGCCACGGGTTCGTCGTCGTCGCGCAATTTGCGAAACGCGTTTATTAATGCACCGCGCGTACCGAGCCTATCGATATCGGTTCTCGAGGTAAGACGCGAGCGCGAGCAGGCAAGGAAAACGCTTCGAAAGGCCACCATATTGAACCGTTCAAAGTAGAAAGCGGTCGGTGCACGGGGGGACGACCATGTGGAACCGTTGCCGCCCGTCCGTTCCCTGCAGGGGCCTTGAAAGGAATGCGCGCGGATAAAAAGAAATCGGCGAGCGAGCACTTTTACACGCTTCTAAATAAACACGTACACGTCGAATCGGCGACGGCGGCGGCCGTGCGCCGTTCCGTTCGATCCGCTCCTCTATCGCTCGACTCGCGATTATTATCTCTCCCGTTTCGGCTCGTTTACAACCATTGTGTTTCGTTATCGGCCGTGCATTTTGTTCCACAGCTGATTTCGCGCGCGAATACACAGAATTTCGAAAGTCTCGGAAATCGAACCGCGGAACGGTTCCGTTAACGTGTTACGGAATTTTCATCGGGCCCGCTTTATCGAGCGCGCAAGAAAAATCGTACGCGGCGGGGTATCGAACCGTCGAAATATTTTTCCCGTGATCGGTTTCACCGACAGATCTCCCACACATCCGCCCGTTAATAATGGATTCCCGGATAAAAACGTACTCGAAGCTGGTTCATTAGCTCGACGACTTTCCTCTCGTGCGAGATACAAATCGCTGGTTTTATTGGTGTAGATATGGCTAGAGGTTACATTTATTGCGAGAGACCGTGGTCGTTCCACTTCCCAAGGACGATCCAATAATACAGTGGCGGCGCGAGTCGCAAGAATTACACAGAAATAATCCGTCGCTTTTAAAATACGCTCGGGAACAACAGGTATTCGGCGGCAAAACGCGTTCGCGAACCCGGAGGGAAAGTGATAGACTTACACACACACACATACACGCATGGAGACAGAGAGAAACAGAGAGGGGGGGAGAGACAGTGAGGATAGACCATATATATAAATATAAAAGAGTTTCGTACGACAACCTCCGCGCAAATCGTCAAATAGAGGGAACTCACTTTCGAACTATGGAAAACCGTATCCCGTACACGCGTCGTTACACTTTCCACATTCCTCGGCGCGATGCGGCCGGAAAAACAATGTACCGGAGAGAACCGAGCCGTAGGATTAACCGTTTCACAGAGTTCACAGGCGCGCACAACACAACCGGTAGAAGAGAAGAGACGAGATCTCGTTCGACGCAGGCACTCGCGAGAGAAATTTCAATGGAAGTGCGTCCGCCGCGAACCAGTCCCCGTGTGTGAGACGCGCTCGGTGTCTCGAACTGATCTGTGCGTCACGCGTAATCGCGGCGCACGTACGACGATAGTCCCGACGACAACAAAAGTGTTATCGGGCGTCGCGTGACGTCACGAGTGGTCGTTCGCGCGCGTCTGTGTGTGTGCAGTGTTGCGACCGTCGCGCATGCGCTTCGCCGACCTCATCCCCACTCCACATCGTTGGTGGAACGCGACTTACGGCGACACGGAGCTTCCACACCGCACGCAGCAGGCACACCGTTTCTTCGGACTGGTTGTCGCGCGCGAAACGTTTAGCGACCGGTCCTGCCCGATAGCTCTACGTCCAAAGTTTATCGATGTCCACAACATCGATACGATTACGAGAATAAAATGTACGATGCTCTACAAACATCACAGTTCCGCGAAAGAGTCATTTCTTCGGGGTTTTCCCAAGACACTTTCTCGCTTTGCGAAAATATCGTTATCGAATTATCAACGATAAACTAGGGAGCTCGTCGGCGGAGGTTAGGTCGGCGATAGATCCCGCCGAGCGTGGGCAATATTACCATTGGTCGAGTTTTTCGTTGATTTCTTGAAAACGTTGCAATAAATTGATGTTTAGAGACGAGTTAAACGTTAGTATAAAGATAAATTGGTACATGATATAATTGTAGAGTAATAAATGGAATATTTCATTCGTCGTATCAACCTTCGTATTGTGCAAGAGATAATTTAGTATTTTAATCAGGATTTCAATCTTCGAGTGACAACGAGCCTAAAAATAGTGACTGATGCAAATGATCTGCGCTTATACGATTCCTTGACTCATCCTATGTCCGGCCTGCCCCAGAAAACAATCGTTTGGATCGAATAGTTGCTGCGGATTATCGATGAATATTTTTTGGTTAGTTTACTAAAAATGATCGATGTTGAAATATGTCGTATTAAACATTGACGCTGTATCGCTGAAAACACTTTTGCGATAATGATTTTGAGCAGAAATAAAATTTGATCGCACTTGTTCCAATTGATGTGCCACTAAGTTAACTTTATTAACCTTTTGCACTCCAAGTAATTTTAATTTCTGACTCGAGACATCTTTTCTGTCCTACAATAATTCCATTGCACGTGGTTCATTTCCTTTCGTGTGCATATCAAATTTCTTATTATTAATCGTACGGCAACACTTTAATTTTTACTAATTTCTTAATTACAAAACATTTGTAATGTACAAATTATTTGTTTTTAAGGAGTTAACTCTAGAACTACCGAGCATCAAATCAGGCTAATATAAACAATTTTCTAACAATGTAGGATCTCATGAAAACAGGGGGAAGGCGGCCGGGAATCGAACCCGGGACATTCTAGTAGCAGTCGATCGACTATCGCGCCGACCCACGGAGCCTCCCGCTCCTTTCCTAATCTCCTAACGTTTATTTGCTCTGGAGAGTCCTGATCTCACAATAACAACTAAGTTGAATTTATTTAAATCTTGCACAATTTTTCTGTGAATGTGTATTTTAATGAAAAAGTTTACTTAACAAATTTCTTCTGAAACATTCGTTCGGTAGTTCTAGCGTTAATTCGTATCCCAGAAAATCATGAATGTCGTGATTAAACCTGCATCGCGATTTGCTTTACGATCGAGAATCTCGACCGATATTTCGAAACGATATAGAGAATTTAAAAAAAAAAATCGCAATTCTCGCGAATCAGAATAGCCGGATCGAAAAAGCTTATTACGACGCAACGGTCGGATACCGTTTCATCTTCGCTCGCTCGAACGCGCTCTCGCAGCTTCGGATACCCTTCGAGACAGTGAACAGGTACCCGCCGCGCTCGCGTGTATGCATAAACACGTATGCGCGAAACTCCGTTAAGGATTTCTCGTAGCTCGTTAATTGCGCCGACGCGAGTACTTTTACTCTGCGCGAATAATGAAACGAGCGGATCTCTTTCGTGGAACGAACCCGCCCGCGCTGCGCCGCTGTAACCACCATCCCCTTGCCGACAACCTTCTCAACTTTAATCCAAACGAATTTTCAAGCCGGTTCGGCGAATAGATTTCAGGAAAATATAACGCGAACCTTTCCGGTACACAGCCTGTAGGAAAACATATTTTACTTTAACACTTTGATCGCCAAACTAACGGACACAGAAATTCTATTAAATCGTTACGAGCTATCGAATGGGATAAAAATTCAAAAAATAAAATTTAATACTACATATTTCAGCATCGATAATTTTTAGCAAACTAACCAAAAAATATTCATCAATTTCGGTACGTTGAGTGTATCAACGTGAAAATTCATTTAGAAACTGTACAAACGTTCCGTCATTTATATATGGATGGCGTGGCAGTCGAAGTGTCAAACATTTGCAGCAGTTTCCTACCGACTGCATTTTACAAACAGTGCTTCTTTCCCTATCCGTTATACTCGCAGAGATTTCGCTGCAATTTGCATTGGTCGGTGCAGGCCACGGTTCCGCGGATCTTTGTGCGAGTGAAAAACTGTACGGATCGATAGAGAGAAATTCGTAGCATGTCCGATCGATTTTATGGAATTGTCTTGGCCAGCCTGTGTACCGAGTACCGCGTTACGCGAGGGCTGATCTAATCCTCGCCCCTCCTCCCCGTTCCGAGTTCCAGCGCCGCGCGCGAAGTCTACGTAGAAACGATGAAATTGTACGGGGCAATCGTTAAATAGGCCGTGACCATTTGGTCGGTCGACTTTCTCTGGCGAGCCCCGATGGACGAGGACGAGTAATCGTGGGGAAGATGGACGGCGAGGGGCAGGGGAGCGGAGAGAAGGAAAAAAAGCTGTTCGTATTTAGAACGCTTTGTCTCTCTGCGAACGACCGTTACAAGTATCGCGGGAAGCATCGCGACAATGCCGCTGCGACGACGACAGCGACATCTTATCTCCGACGAACGCGAAAGGCTCGACGATTCCTCGAGTCTCTCTCTCTCTCTCTCTCTCTCTCTCTCTCTCTCTCTGTCTTTTTCTCTGTCGTGCGCGCGCGGCCGGTGCTTCTTAAAATAAACCGGAAAAAGGGAGTCGGTTCTTCGCTTTTGTTTCCGATTCCGTGGCTATTTAACAACGACGACCGGCTACGGCTCCGTGTCCCATTGTTGAGGAAACCTAATACCTATTCTATACGCGCGCGAGCGCACCCGCGCGCCACACCAAACATTTCAATATGCTAATGCGCTCGAATAGAACTCACGGCGATCGGGAATACACATAGATGGAGACACCGTCGTTCCCCCTCGGGTTATCCGGTGCGACTCCGAACAAACGACAAGCTCGTTTTCGTATTCACCGGAACGAAAGAAATAGTTATCGCCGCATTGTGACGCGCAGAGAAAGATGCGCATTGTCCCCCTGTATCACGGGCGCGGCGGTCGCGCTTACGTTCCCGTGCGCGACGAATGCACCAGAGAGCATACGCGTATCCCGTGTACGCTTGTCTTCTTACGTAAAATCGAATCGACTTTGTGACGCATTTACGGCAAGTTTACGAGTCGCCAGCGTCGATTAAACGACCTTGCTCTTTCACCGATCTCGCTTGCTTACCTACCGAGCGCTGTTTCGCGAGAACGTGCAATTATCTATCGGCATTGTATCGGCCGTACTTTGAAACCGCAACGTATCGGCCGGTTATCGAAAATGGTCGGCTAGCAAAAACAACAGAAACACGTGGCATTGTATTATGTATGTATATATATATATATATATGCATGTATACACACAAAAAAAAATAGAACAATCTGTAAATACATCCTGTGCGACGCAACAGGTTGAAAAAAATCAATGGACGGAAAAACCCTGACGAAATTTTCGGTTAATTTTCCACTCGCGATGCTCGCGGCTGGTAAACGTGATTCGGTAATGCGTGCGCGAAAAATTAGCGGGAAAGAATGTCGCCCGTTGGTCGCTTTCTCCAAATCACGGGATTCGCGGCACTCGGTCGTCTTCGCGCGACTTCGGAAGCCGATTCCGCTTATCGGTTTCTGTTTTCAGCCGGTCGAAACGAAGCGTACGGTTACCGCGGATGTGGGCACGAATATTGCGCCGGAACTATCGTGTCGAAATGCAAATTAATTGCACAACAGTTTTTCTTAGCGCCGTTGTTGCGCAACCGACGAGCGTTGTATTGTTTTTAGAATTATGGCTTTCCTGAAACCATTATATAAACTATATATATATATAAAGAAAAAAGAGGAAACGTTCCCGTTCGCGAAAGTAACTCCTTATCGAACAGGTGACGGGAGCGACTATGCTCTTCGGCCGGTGGGAACAGAGGGGACCGCGAGTTTCGAGGCTAGAGGAAAAAGAAAATATAATAGGGGTTAGAATTGTGGTATTGTAACTGGACGAATCTCGGTTGGAACGCGGGGCGACCGCGTCGAACGGTAGGTGCAGCGCGCAATATTCCGACGGCCTCGAGTTTCGCGTAGCAGGAACATTAACGACCGTCAGCTTACTTTGTTGTCCATAGGCCGCCGCGCCGCGCGCCGTAAAGCCACATCAATACACGGCAATCACGCTAAGAGCAGATGTTATCCCTACCATCGCTACCCCTCCAGTTTCCTCGACTCTTTGCCGGAGAGATCGGCCGAGATTCGAGTGGGGATGAATCGGCTCGTGTCGCCGATACTCGGCTATCCCCCCACCCACGCGACGCGTGTGTGCATCCACCGCGAATCAGGGTTGTGCCGTGCGCGAGCACGTTCCTTGGATGCGCGCGCGCGCGCAAGCGAGCGAGCGTCCGACACCCACGATTTTTACTTATTATCTCCTTATCGGTCGACCTTATCGGAAAACAAAAGATGCCCGACCGAGAGCACGACACAATGAGAGAAGAGACTCCCCCGTTATCGCTTTCATCGTGATTAGAACGAAAATGACGCGCCCGTGAGATCGCTCAAGAACGGGTCCGTACGAGACGCCGTGCACCGTTACGCTGGATTTTATTTTTAATCCTTCGCGCCACTAACGCGTCGCGGTGGAACAGACTCGTCCGTCACGAAGAAAATCGACCGAGTGCTATGAACTACAGACCGAATAGGTATTCCGAATACCGGCGGTAAGTTTTTAGGTTACGTCGCGTCCGATGAACACCGGTACGACGTGATGGAAACTAGACTATGCACACTACGTCAACCTAGCATAGTTTCGATAGCGTCACGCCGAAGTTTCATTCGGTTTCATCGGGCGTAATAGTAACCTAAAAATACTGGTACGCGAAGTGTACCGACTCACTTTCTGTTATGCGAACCTCTCGCGGTACGATCTATTTTAAGGTTACTTATTCAAATTCGGTGGGTGCTTCTATACGGTGTACTGAAAACGGTCGAATTCATCGAAGTCGATTGGCCGGTCGACGCTCGCTGTAGCCGCGCTCCGATTGGTCCGCGGTTTTTCGTTAATAACTCGAAAACGAAACGTCCAATCGCGAATCGGTAAAGGAAAAAGTTTCTTGAAATTCCCTGTCTCGAGGAACTCGGACATCCACATACCCTATTTACCATATTATTTTGGTTTATTGGAAATTGATAATTCTAAGAAATTTGATTTGCAATACAATTGGGGAGGGCCGGAATAAAACACACCAGTGCCGTGTCGCGCGTCCCGGAAACCGATCGAAAATATCGTTTCGTCGCGAAAACTTTCGGAATATTATAAACGAACAGATTCTCGGAATCGACCGTCGCTTGAAAGACACTGTGATAACTCACTGTCGCAAGATTATCCTATGATTCACCACCGGCAGTGGTCCTCAGCGTAACCGTCAGCGTCTCTCAAACACGGATCGGCGGCGAGTGATCAACGCTGCCAGGAATAGGGTTGAACCTTTCTTCTCGGTACGTCACGAGCGTCGAGTAAATATAGCGTGACGATTCAATGAGCTACTCTCGCCGATGCGCCCAACGGGAGCTACGGCCCTGACACGTGTCTCGTGCCGCGTTCGACGGTGTGCGCGCACGTATAAAGGGACCGAGGCTCGGTGTGAGTATTTAGCCAGCGATTTGGAAGGAGACCGTTCGCGCTCGGAGTGGGGAGCGGAGCCGAGCGGCGTATCGATGGTGGCCGAGAGGAGAGAAAGAAAGAGGGGGAGAGGGGGGACGGGATGAAAGCGAGAGAGAGGGAGGGAGAACGGTCGTAACGCGTCGGTGTAGGGAGGCGCGTGACGTCACGCGTTCCACCAGCTGGTCGGAAGACGCGCCACTCTCCTTGTTACCATGCCCGTGTTTTTGTCACGACAACACTGTCGCCGGCGAAACAGGGGCGAGAAAACCAGTGTGCGCTCTCGCTGGACCCAAAACCGTTCCTCGGGACCACTCGCCTGTCGATCCAGGCCATCGAAACCTACCGTTCCCGAGCAGCTTCCTGGAGCTTAGGGGGACTTGTCCCACTCCCCGACCACCGTACTACTCCCACTTTGCCCCGCTTAAACAGGGCCCCACCTGTTGACAACGCGCCGCTGCCTTCTCCCGATTTCAATTATTCCCCGATGCGCCACGCAAGTACATACGCGCGCGCGGTTCTTCTTTCTTTCTGAACAATTTCTATTCGTTAATATTTGCAGTTGGTACAGGAGGTGCGAAGAAATGCACGAAAGAGTTCCCATCGAATAGACACGGGCGGACGCGTTCGCCTGGCATCCTTGCTTGTGCAAGTATGCGGCAACCCCTCTCGCGTTGTCCCACAGTCGAGCGTAACCCGAGGAAATAGGAAAACACCTGGCAGACATTCGATCCCGTCGCTTGCCTCCCGAGACCGTCGTTTTCGTTGGTCCGCGACTCGCTTCCACAAAGTCTTCAGCTACTCTCTACGCTCGCCGACAGAGGGACGGTTATACGACTTTCTCGCTGGTACCTGATCCGCCACCGATTCCTGTATACACCGTTCTCAACTGCATCGCGATATCGCTGCGTCCGAGGCAGAACCCGATAACCTTTCTCTGCACTTCCAAAGAATTTTCCAAAAACTATTGG
>CM052089.1:20050104-20069173 GCA_028453745.1 Agapostemon virescens
AAATATTACCACAAAATTTTTAACTTCAACAAAGATTCGAAGCGTCCCCCGTGTCGCCTTCGTTGCTCGGCCGAGAGTCGCCGCTGGTAAAGTTGATTATCGCGACGTTGGCCGGCGACGACCATAAATTCGAAGTCGGTCGACCGGTCGTAACGAAAGCGGGCAAGGGAGCTCCGTGAACGCAATGCGGAAGAACAGGATCGCAGGTTTACGCTCACGCACGACCTCTGGCCGTGACGTGACCCGCGCTCCACGCTACACGCTCGACCTTGAACCAGTTTTTCCACCCTCCGACTGCATTTGTCCCTCGCTGCTTCGCGCCGAGGAAACCGGAAACCGGTAGTAAATCCTCGACGACGCACCGCCGGATAAACGTTGTCCCTCGATGGAACGAATCCGACTTCGCCGCTCGCATCCCTCTTCCGGTTCCACTGCTCTTCTTCCTCTTTCTCCGTTTCTTCGACACTCTTGCCTCTTCTTCCTCTCTCTCTCTCTCTCTCTGGTTTCTTCGCCGTGTCCACTTTTAGGGACGCAAGGCGCGGGCGATCATTTCGATTTTTCAACCGGCCGTGAAATTTAACTACCCCCGATTTCACTCGACGACGGCCGCGAGCAGAAGGGCGATGCTAAGCCGGCGATGACCTTCACGGTTTAACGTCCTGCCGAGACCAGCTACCGACCCCAACCCCCATAAACTCCGCAGCGACGCGGCCCATCTGCGTTAATCACTTTCATTTAATTAACCCTCGACTGCCAAGGCGGAGCCGGGCGAGACTCGGCAGAGCTTTTAACGCTCGGCCGACGAACAACCCCGTCCTGATCGCTGCCGTACCTGCCACATAGCCGCAGCAAATAAATAAACAACGCTTTATTTGCGTGTTCGATCGTCGGTCACGCGCGATTCACCCATACTTGTTTACTCTCGGTCGCAAAATCGTCCAGAGGTGTTCGCCGCGCGACGAAACCTACGGCACGATAAACGAATAAATTTCAAACAAACTACGCCAGCGTAAATAACATAATTCCCATATAGATTTGTACACCGTGTAAAGCCGTTAGAAGCGAACGAGAAACACAGACGCGAAGGTTAATGCGAATATGCCGAGCCGCGCTCATGACTTTGGATATTAATGCGACTTGGAAACTCCCGTAAAAAGAAAATAATAGTGGTTTGTTTGTTCAGCTTCGGCGATTTATCTTTATTAGATCTACGGTGTCTACGTGTACACGGGGTACGATAATGTTGGGACACGCGTCGACCATTTTATTTTTACATGCTGCGAAAGAGTGGCCGCGAGGAATGACCATTATTCCGTTTAAGAAAACCTCCCACGACCTTGGAGAAAAAATAACGTTACCGCGACATGTGTTCGTTGAAATAATACCACTTTTGCCTTGACGATTTT
This sequence comes from Agapostemon virescens, assembly GCA_028453745.1. Taxonomy (NCBI): domain Eukaryota; kingdom Metazoa; phylum Arthropoda; class Insecta; order Hymenoptera; family Halictidae; genus Agapostemon; species Agapostemon virescens. The sequence continues at coordinate 20,051,511 of CM052089.1, forward strand.
TTCCTAAACGTTATTCTTACGTAAACGGCCCACCCGGTATACAGCATGCTTTCATTAAAAGTACCTAATCTGATTAAGCAGTTAAGGGTCGATGGCGTTGATAGGTACGAACCGGGTTTGCCGTCCAAGGTTTCCTATTGTAGCCGTTTACACTTTTACTTTCTACAATACCATTCTAATTGTTTAAATTAACCTAATCTCGCTGCGAGTCGAAGACCGGTGTGCCCTCTGCGCGTGACGGTAGGTCCAAGACCTATTCGACATGATTTTCGAACGCGATGAACACTTGCAAAAGTAGATTTTGTCTACAGCAAAAATTGCAGATCATATTTTCGCAGACACCTGTTCCCCCAATCGATCTACGGTCATGCGCAGGGCCGAGGCTGTCGCAGTTGCACTGCCAAAAATTGTCAGTCGTTCTCGAGCCGTCGAGAACGACGGACTGACGCCGAAAATACAAATGCAAAGAAGATCCGGTGAATTTCTAACGAGCCGCGTAAATAATATAACATTTATTGTAACAAATGCGAACGTCAACAAATAAATGATTTATTTACAGAATATAAACACACTAGACCGTTAAAGGAACGCTTAGTCTTTGGTTTTTTTGTCTTTGGTTTCTTCCGCCAGCAGTAGGGCACTGGTGATGCCTGCTTTCTTCAGCTCCTCCACTAGCTCGCCGTTCTTATGCATTTCCAAAAGTATGTCGCATCCTCCCACGAACTCGCCGTTTATAAACACTTGCGGTATCGTGGGCCAGTTGGTGTGGTCCTTGACACCTGAGTAATAATCAAAATATCAATATGTGGTGATAGATAACTTGAACTCAAAGGGAAGGGAAGGGAAGAGATCCTCGAATCGTAGAGGTTTTTGAGTCGCAGAGGCTCTACCTGTGTCACCAAATCGATTATCCTGATAGTCGTTACCTTGCCTAAGACTTTCGTCTTTGAGAACATCGTGAGCATCGTATTTGACATCGTGCATCCTCAGTATTTGAACAACTGCATTGCTGAAGCCACACCTGGGCTCCTCTGGAACACCTTTCATGAATACAACCACTTTGTTTTGCTGTAAACAAACAAAATGATCCGTGAGAGGGGTGCTTCTCATCAACAAACATTTCAAGCAACGAGTATCATCGCCAGAGTTGTCTGCGCCGCAAAATTCAAAACAGACGACGTCTTGGAACTTAAAATAGAAGGTGTCTAACAATATCATGCTATATTTAATTCATATTATTCGACGTATGACAAACCTTGACGAGTTCACCAATGTTGTTCACTTTCGTGGCGAATGTCCTGACTCCATTGTAAAATCTGATTGGAATCATCTCTCTCTTTCTCTAGAAACAGTTTGGCTGCAATTTCACAGTAAATACAATTTTTAACGCGAAAGGAAACACAGCGCGAAAGAGGTTATGCGGTCAATACAGAAAATCGTGCCAAACCTTTGGTTGTTCGGCGTTACCGTTCCGATTACCCAACGTTTCATAAATATTTTCGCCATCTAGCGGTTGCACGAGTATTAAACGCTCTGTTTGAAAATATGTTAGGTTATCCGGAAAATTCGTGCCGATTTATTTTTATTTTTAATAAATATAAATCAAAACTTAAATACGTTGCGTTTCAATCTTCCGTCAAAATCGGAACGAACTTTTCAGAGAACCCAATATAATCCACTGTTGTTAATTACAATCTCGCGTTATCGACGCGGGAAACAATTCGCGAAAGGGACTACTTTCATTCGAGTACATCGCTGCAAGATGGCCACAGTATTTCCGTCTTGGCCGTCAGCATAAATCAAAGTACATACTCAGCGTATATACTTCCTATATTTTATATACTAATTAGTTTGACGATGCTGCAATTATATATACAATATCTTATTTTTAGGTTAATTTCTAGAACATAGTACATTTATGGCTTATGGAACAATGCGAGCCAGTGCTTCGTTTTCTGTTAAATAACAGCAAACGTATTTCCGTGGTTGTTTACACTTGTACTATAATTGATACTTATCTAAGACGATGCCCTAAATGAAATGATACGGTGTCATCTTCGCAGCAACAACTTCACCATTCTTAGCTCGGTTCAGAACCCGCTTCTTTTTTATCAAATCTGTGGCACGAATCAGAACTAGTCTCGAGTAAAGTTTCGTGTGATGTTACCATGCCTCAGGAACTGCTTCGTGCGAAATCACCATGAACAAGAAACCGTAGACTCGAACAAAGCGATTACAATTACTTAAAATGTAATATGCAGGTTGTTTCCTTCGTCTCGGAACATTGGAGTATCTCGAAAAGGACTGTACCTGTTCTAAACAAATTTTTAACGGGGCTCCTCTCTGCTCGAATAGAGCTTGCATTCTTTTTAATAAAAAAATATATATGTAAGCATAGGTGGGAACCGCAAAAGCGCCATCTGAGACTCCATGATCAAGTGTAAATGATTTCTAGGGAAGAGCTGTTCTCATCTAGATGAATACATTGCGATGCAAAAGAAACTCTTTTGTGTGATATTTGTTGCAGATTTACTTGCAGGACGAATTGATTGCATACATTACATCGAGTTCATCGATATTGTTGAAATCGTCGTCTCTATCGATCCTCAGGGTTACGAAAATATACAGGGTGGTCCAGTACATATTAGTTGTAATTGTAACTACAGCTGATAGTACTTTAAACACGTTGAATGCCATGGTGGTCACCGGTGACCGACGCCATTTCCTCGTTTCAGAATGATTATCATTGCATTAATAGCATTGAATTTATTATTGTCGAAATTAACCAGACTACAGTATGATGTGACATCTTCATAATTCAGTAAATAAAAATTCTTTCTAATAACTATAATCACTCCTATCGATTAGATAAATTAAACTTGAAGTATAGAAAATTCGCTCAACGTGTTAATAACAAATTGTTTAAGACAACAATATGACAAATAAGATCCACAGAATTCGATGTAAATAAAATAAAAATATCTCTCAAATTACGAATTTTTCTTAGGTTATTTTTTTATACAGAATGACGAGCTGCATCGAATAGTGTATTGAAAAATATATGTTTCCGTTTAGAAAAGTGAAGGTGTCCTTGAAATCCCGCAAAATCTTCCACTTTAAATGAAACTGTCACCGACATATTGTAGTCCTCTTTACATTGAAAAACTTTTATTGAAAGTGTACTAATATAAAAATATGTTTCCGTTTAAGAAAGTGAAAGTAACCTTGAAATCTCTAAAAATCTTCCACTTTAAATGAAACTGTTACAGCTATATTATAGTCCTCTTTGCACTGAATATCGTGCTGATTATCGTACCACCCAGTATACCCGGAAGATTTTAATTTTCCCACATATCCGAGCCGATGCTGAAAATAACTAGTGCCTCAACGTAGGGGAACGTACGTATCAGGCTGCTAATGATCTTGTCAGTAATTCGTATCTAACACGCGTTCCGCTGGACATTTTATAACGTTTACGCTTTCAAAGTTTCGAAGAGTAACTTTCACGAGAAGCGTATCGATCCCAATTGAAAACGCAGCCACTCGAAGAAGCATCGCTAAAAAATTTGTTCCCTACCCAAACAACTGCTTACACCATCTAATTTCAATTCTCATTCGATACGTAGCACGCACACACCGTCTTACGTAACGATTACACGCGGTAATTACGTAATATGTTATTATTTTGACTTGTATCAAATCATCCTTACGCAAACCGGCGTCGAACATATTTCATTCTCGTTCACGAAAGAATTCCAATCGCGCGACATTCTCGACGCAAAGGTAACATTATTTACCATAAAGGAATCTAAGTTTAATATCTCTCCAGAAATTCGTTTCACGGTCACCCGTGCCGTCGTTCACGGCCTACTTATAAAGTGGTCTCTACGTGTAACACGAGTCTCGAGTTATGATACTTTTCAGATAAACTTCGAACCTATTCGTTTCGATGCTTCGTCAGTGACACGAGATGATATCGAGTAGACAGCCGAATCATTGTGCGAAATGAAAATAATCAACTGAAACGAAATACAAGGTTACTCGTTCCGTCTCAACGCGTCAGTTTCAAAATAATATAACGATACATTTTAATTCTTCCAACGTTTTTACTTCTGATAATTATTCTTCTTACGGTTTTACTAATGTTCGTCAATGACGGCGACACGTCCTAGGTGAATCGATACGTATTAACGCATTACCGACCGGAAGCCTGTTAATAGATTTTTCAATAATTACCCTGTAACATAATGAGGCTTAGAAAACTGCTTTTACATTGTAATTCGTAACGGAAATTATTAGATAACGTTACTTAGGAGGCCTCCGTGAATTCCCAATAAAAGTTGCAGTCGCGGTTGAGGAATCTATGAAAAAGTTTTCGTCGATGGATCGTGAACTTCAAAGATTCTGAAATAATCTCCAGTCGATAAAGCGTCAACGTACAGGATATTGATAAACATGATGTCAGAAATAATGTATGCTGGATCAATAAATAAAAATGATTAGAAAGAAATGAGCAAATAAATACAATTGTAAAATAACAAACGGAATTATAAATATTATGTATACACGAACGTCTATAAATACTGTGAACTTATCTTATCAGCTTCGATACGGTATCGGCCCAAACGAAACCACGACGAAAAATATTTTAAAATCCGATGTCGAACGATTCCACGAGACCTAGCTCTCAGCGTTTGCAATAAATATCACATAATATTCCTTTCTTCGACTGGTTTCAACAAACTTGTTTAGCTTCCCGACGATACGTACGCGTGAAGTTGTACCCCAACAAATAGGTTAGCTCTAGGTCCTCGTTAATTGTCGCCTGCGCCGTATAGCGTTAGTGTCGCCCGCCTCGGGTTCCCCTAACTGTGTTGCGAGTTTTTCTTATTCACGACACTTTCCAAGTCCTAAGATTGCCTTCGTAAATAAGATACGCGAAACGCGTGCGGGTTACTTCTTATACAATCGTCGAGATACAAAAAGTGATCTGTACCTGTCCGTCGTTATCGTTGAATTCCACGTGCTTCACCTTTCGCCACCGTTCATTCACGTTCGCGTTCCATAGCGCCGCCGATAACCTAATCGATCCGATCGATTCTATTGGAAAAAGTATATTCAACATGTGAACTAGGGAAAATCGAAACCGTTTCAAAGCCCGTGTTCGTACAAGTAAATGAGATCATTTATATAAGACGGATTCATTATTAGTTATTTTAAGATTAGTTAATTTTTATGTTCGGTAGGTTAACCGTTGAATATCGTACGACACACGAGCGTATTTCCCCCCGGCACTGGGATACGTACGTTCGTTTGGTCGAGTGCATTTTTCCCGTGACGTAACGGTGAAAAATTGTTACGGAGGAAACTCGTTAACCGATGCCGCACGTCCGCAGCACGTGGATGTCCTTTCCGAACCCATGACGTCACGTCGAAATCATGGTCACACCGAGCGATCACCATGGAAACTCGCTCCTACTCGCGAACCTACGCGAGAGTACGCCCACGAGATTTTAAAGTTCGTCCGATGCACGCGTCGCGGCGCACAGCTTCACGGACCAAGTCCTTGTGATAGGTCACGGATGAAAGCCACGAAAATAGCAACAGGTTAAAATGTTGAAAAATTACATCTCGCGACGAACCAATCCCGTTTTCCTGCCATGTTCGCTCTCTCCAGGGCCGAAATCCCGCCAACAGCTATGCGCCGTCCGACGGCGCGTCCGGAAGGCCGTTTTCGCAACGGAATCTCGCATCTGGAAAACATAAACGACCAAAGATAAGTGACCAAAAAGAATTAAAAATCTTTTTCAATATATTTGTGTACAGAATATACATTATTCGGAAAGTTCTTGTCGATTTTGATACACATATATTTTTATTATGTATTAATATATATCTATTATATAATTATTATTTATCTAGTATATATTTGTTAACCTTTTGCACTTCAAGCAATTTTAATTCTAAAATCGAGACAATCTTTTTATCTAGAATGCTTGGATTCTACGTGGTTTCAAAATTTCTTACTATCGTTCGTACGTGCGACGCTTCAACTTTGACTAACCTCTGAATTACAAATATTTGTAACGTACAGATTGTTTTGGATAATAGTATGGCAATTTCCAGCGTCGCCTCGGAGTTGTCATTGAGTGCTAAGGATTAAAAATAAAAGTTAACCGTCACGAACTTTCCACACGATATATACAGAAGAATGTGTTTTGCTAGCATGCGATTCATAAGCACGGACAATTGTGTGGCGCGTACTCGGAAAGTCTCGATAGACTTTTTCTTGCGACCAACGAACGGCAGGACGGCCTTCCGACGGGTGTGTACATTTTTTTAGCATTGCGTAAGTCCGACAGGCTTACTATTGTCCGTCGCTTACACGGTCGCGTTACAAGATTACGTGATGTAATCAAGTTCAAAGAAATAATGCTTCCCCACCTTTCGCCCCACTCCGTAGGTCTGGCGTGACGTTGACAATGTAGAATAAACAACTCAGCTAAAAATGACGTACTCTGGAATTCCAACGGGCGCGCATACACGTTCGCGTCGGCATAAGCTGCCTCGAAACAACTGGAACATCGCAGTATCAAGGACGGAATCTTTATCAGGATCGCGGAGCCAGACTGTATTAAGTTCAACAGTTTTTAATTGCGTGCTGTTCGCAATATTTTACGAGAGATAACGGATCGTTTACGCGGGAACTCGTGGTCGGTCGGTACGGTAGGGCAGCGACGTTACTGCAACGCGTTGCACTGCGAGACGAAAAATCAGTAAGACTTCTTATTAATTTCTTATTGTTTATTAATTTCAACATCGGTAGGAAATCGAAGGGAACATTGTAAAATGAAGTTCACCTTGCGACAGTACACAATCGATTTTCTGTCGAGCAACGTCTAATATTTTTTCTATTCTACGATATCTAGTGAATCGATTTTCGATCGTCGTCGAGTCCGTTCCGTTCCGCTGCCAGTCGCGACACGCGCAACGATTGCGCGTGATCTTGTAAGACGACCTTGCGTTCTGGCTCTCTCGTTGGAACACCGTGACGGCGCTGCAAGAATGGTCGGGGGTACGAGTTCCGACTTTAATAAACAGGAAGGCTGACGGGAGCTGCCGAGGGGTCGGTCGCAGTGGGAATAAGGGACAAGCCGGAAAGGGACGTTAGCGGAGGAAAGGGATCATAGTGTTCGGGACTGCGATTGTTGCACTATTTTACGTGGGCTCGCTTTAACGTGACCACACCGTGACGACGGGTTTCACTTTGCCGTAATGTTGCCCGCCACTGCCAGTTAATGCGTTTTCACTCGTGGGATGGCGAGGCTAAACGATACGGTTTCCTGTTCACAGGAAACTCGAAACTCCCGCAGCGGCCAGGTAGCCGAAACTCTGCAACGTGCAACTTCATTGGACGCCTGCAAAATATTAGTCGACGCAAATATTTCAACGGCGTCGTTAAACCAGAATTTTTCACGCCGATGAACATCGAATTAAGGACACGCGCGCGCGTTCCTCGCTCCCAAAGAGGCCCACAGATGTTCCGCAACGATACGCCGGAGGAGTCGTCTATGTCTGAACGGTTTTCAGACGGATACGCGTGGCGGCTGTACCTTCTACGCCCACCGACATAGGGATAGCAGAACGAGAGTTTCTTGCTGGTACCTGATCTTAAAGACTGTAAGTTAAGTTAAAGACCTATCGTCTTTAACCGCCTTTCGGTATCCCAGCGTCTAAGGCACTTAGACTTAGACTGTGGACGAGTCGTCCAGCGGATCCCAAACGAAACGCTTTCCATTTCTTTTTCTTTCTCTCTCTGTCTCCACAATATTTCAACAGTCGCTAAATACATTCCAGCGCTTAACACGTTAAACGCCACGTCAGTCACCGGTGACTGACGCGTTCTGGACAGAAAATTTAGCTGTTAGCTGAATAATGTTTAGCTAAACTAATTAGAAAACTGAAGTATAAAATACGGTATGAAATTTAACAAATTACGTTCTATTAGTAAATTAATTTATGTACCTACAGTGGCTCCCAAAATTATTCGGACACTCTTTAAACTTAAATAACTGTTTTAAGATTGGACCAAGCGTATTAACTTTTCTTGAGCAATTAGTTGCATCGATTTAACGAATGATATGCAAAATGGATCTTGTAAATATTGGAATTGGTATGAATTACATGACCAATAAAAGAGGAACTTTTTAAATATTTTTTATCTGAGCCACGTACTAAAAATTTTAAAGACGCATCTGGTAGATCTGTTATAATTATACACATGCAGAAAAATTCATGAAAAATTTAAATAGTGTCCGAATACTTTGGCGAGCCAGTGTAAGTACCGCTTAACCTGTTAAAAGTTTTTGTTTTCGGTTGTAGCATGGAAGAGAGGATAGAAATCCGCGGTGGTGGTATAGTAATACGATTTCGGGTAGAAGGTAGAAGGCTCGAACGTTCGTCGGGTCTCCTCTCGATTATCCTCGCGAGTCGTTCGAGGTGGGGGAGGTTGTCGGCACCGGCGAGCATCTGCGATGAAGAACAAACACTTTAGAGGGAGAAGGAGCGGACTATCGGGAAGAAGAGGAAGAGGGGGCGATCCGTGAACGTGCGGATCGTGGCACGCGCGACGAAGAGGGAGAAACCTTACGCCGATTCCTCTCGAGGTCGAGCACGCCAGAACGAAACAGAAAAAGACAGACCGGTCGGTCGACCGTACCGGCGCGAATGCAACCAGCCCGACGCGACGCTCTCTGCTCGGCCGAAAACACGAGAAAAAATAATCCAGCCGGGATTCTCCGTGCGTCTCGCATCGGATTCACGATAAGACAACACCTTTCGTGCTTTCGAGCTTTGTACACGATATCGGATCACGGCCGATCATCGCCATCTCAAACACAACCATCGATTACGCTCTAATCGAACTATGTCAGGCCCGTTTTTCGACCTTCGACGAACGCCGTCTGAAATATTATAAATTAAATTACGCGATGCGCAACTTGTTTCGAACGTAACTGCAACGATGCATGTACGATGCGAGCCTCACTCGAATTCACCGACAAACTTAACGGCGGGGATTCCCCTAATATCGGACGACAGAAAATGGCGGACGGTATTGAACCCTTGGCAGTCCAATGGCTCCTCTCAGGCGACACTAAAATAATTGTTACATTACCGTGATTGCATTTAAAAAATCTTAACAAATTTTATATGCACAGACGGAAATGAACCGTGTGCAATGTAACTGTTCTATAGAAATAATATGTCTCGATTTTGGAATTAAAATTGCTTGGAGTGCAGAGGGTTAATTGCTCGAACAACTTCAGGTCGAGACTTACATTGGATTCTGTATATCGTTGAAACGGAACTCGTTTAAAATTTAATTTAATTCTGTGAAATATATTTCCTGCAAAAGAATGAGGCATTACGACTAAGTGCAGTGTAGAACAAGCTAAACAAGCTGATCACTCACGAATCGATGATGTAATCAAATATTGCGTGACAACATATCAATCTTTGGTCGAAACGTCGAATGGCCTGAACGACAAGTCAGAATTCAGAATTTTTTAAAGTCCATAGTCCATGACGGAAAACTTGTTAACGGATTTTACAACGCCGACAGCAATTTCTATTGGGAATCCACGAGGCGTCCTCGGTAACGTTATCTAATAACTTCGTCACAGACTACAATGTAAAAGTAGTCGTTTAAACTTCGTTCCGTTAGAGCGCAATTATTGAAAGTCTTATCGACGCGTTAACTGAGCAACCGACGACCTCAATCCCATAAAATCAAACTGATACGTTTAACGAAGCAGCGATTGAAAACCTTCAACTGCATATAGTTATCTCTCAACTTTCTTGTATTCTTCGGATATCAAGCAAAATTGAATGCAACGAATATATTAACACATTTATTTTTAAACATGGGCTAATAATTCCGTGACCCATGCATGGATGCCATGGCGGTCAAAGAGTTAATAGGCTTCCGGTCGGTAAAGCGTTGAATAAAGAGATACGTACCGAGCGTCGGATACTTCGCGTAAGATCGGCTCGGTTCGAAGAGGATCGACGGGCGATCGAAGAGGCGATCGGAGCTCGTAGAGGAAAAAAACAAATATAAAGTTCGGCAGATGCGCAGTCGGAGAAAACAATGTGAAACAGAAACGGACAGATAGTTCCGGCGCGGCGTCTCGTCGGAGAGAGAAGGAAATGTAATCGAATAACCGGCGAAGAGGGAAGGACAAATCCGAGGGATGATCGGAGGGGAAGAGAGAGACCGTCGGAGGAGAAGAGGTGGGGCGGAGGAGAGAGTGGAAGGGAGAGAGTGCCACGCGACGTGCTCGCCGGAGGAAGAGAGAGATAGGGGGAGAGAGAGGAGAGCGGCGCGAAAGGGGTGGGGATAGGGAGAGAAGTAAATCGAGTGGCTTGGTGAGCGGCGGACGGTATCCTGTGTGCGGCGGTGGGCGGCGAGCGGCGAGGGGCGCGAGGACAAATGACGAGGCGCGCGAGCCATCAGGGCCGTATGCTAGGGAGCACGCGACACGCGTTCCAGGAGCCGTCGCTTGCCGCTCGCGACCTTAACCCTTAACTGGTTAATAAAAGTAGTCGGGACTGCTGCGAAATAATACGATCGGAAGCCCGGAGACTTCGCAATACGCTTTCTTAACACCAATTTCTTTTTTGTTTCTTATTTCGTTACGTAAAACCGACTACTTTTTAACCTGCGAAGCGTTTCACGTCGTTCCAAGCACGCCTGAAAAACTGACCCTTAATTAACCCCTTGGCCTACGACTTATTTTACTCCTCTCCGCAAAAACGACAAAAAGAAAAGACTAATTTGTAGTTAATGCGTGCCTAGCTATTCTACAATGACCGTACACTTTTAAGAATTAAATAAAATTGTATTTCCGTTTATAGAAAATCAAGGAAATACATGGTCAGAAGATTCGGTGCGAAATCTTGATCGCCAGTCTGACTAGGTTGCAGGGCAAGGGGTTAAATATTATCTCACAGCAAATACGCAACGAGTAACAGCGAATCATTGTGCGGTACAATGGTTTACAATAAGATTGACGATTTTAAAAAATTGCCTATGTTCGAACTGCGACAATTTACTGATTTTAACCAGTTAACCGTGGCGCGACCTGTTTTCAGAACGCGCACCTACGACCGTCGCGAAAATCAGGAATTCTAGCCAGAGCATATTGAGATGCACGAATCCATCTGAAATTATTTATACTTTATATTCGTTCGTTTTACTTCGTCCTGACCTCCGAATATTCTAGACACATTGAAATTCACGAATACATTTTAGTTTCTCACTAAATTTTACGCACGACGAGTACATTCTACTCCAAGACTCCGTTTTGCCGATACGATTCGAACGATCGGTCGGATCCGGTCCCGTTCGGGCCAGTTAAGAGGGAGCCCACCGTCCTCGACATAAACAGTTAACGGTCCCAACATCGTCTAGCACCGCTGTCGAATCTCTCGACGAGACGCGCTTGCACGGAACTTGTTGAATCTTTTCTGGCCGGTCTACATGTAAAATCGTAGCGCGTTGTTTGCGCTGTTTCTACCGCGCGAAAGAATCATCGGCCACGATGATGTTCGGCTTGGGCAGCTGTTCCGGTGCGGCGCTATGTCGGCCAGAGGACAGAATTCTCCGGCATCTGTCTCGTTTCCCAGGTAGCACGCTAAAAAGTAGCGGGTTAGAACCGGGAGACGCATAACTTTGTGTTTACTGGCCGGTTACCGGTAACCCGGGCTAGCCATAACCCGGAGAATACGGGAACGAGGATGGGAGTCTTTTCACGAAGGACGGAGAACGAGGAGCAGAGTCGGTGGGAACGAGAGCCGAGCTCGAACCCGAGCCCGAGCCGAGCTCGAGCCGAGTTCGAGCACGAAGCGAGATCGAGCATGGTTAGAGGGAGAACGACGGTCGAAATAGAGCGGGAAGGAACGCGGAGGCCGAGAGAGGAACTGAAATAGAGAGTGGAAGAGGATTCACGAGTGCCTCGCGAACTTCTCTCTGCATTAACGGTCGCAGACTACAAAGTACGAGAGAGAAATGAGAGAGGGAGAGGCGCGCACACGCTCGCTCGCCGATGAGACCAATACCCTTCGCGGACTCGGCTAGAGCCGGAGGTCGGCAAACCTTTTTCGTAAAAGGCTGGATATTCCGAATTAGTATACCGGGATTCGGAATACGCAAATGGAACGGGTAAATAAATACTCGTTAAAATTGATTTCCGTCTTATCCTCCGCGTAGAACCGGTCGAATTTAACCCTTAGCGATCGAATGGTGCTTCTAAGGCGCCACTAAACATTGTCATACCATTATTGAAACGACTAGTTACATCGCTACGTTTGCAGTTTAGAAATCGATAAACATTTTAATGTTCCAAGTACGAGTAATAGTAATTAATTTCATGTATACGAAGGAAATGAACTATGTACAATGGAGCTGTTATAAGTAAAAATATTGTTTCGATTTTGAAGTGGAATTGCTTTGAGTGCAAAGGGGTAACCTGTTAGGCACTATACGCCATTATAATGGCTTTCGCGGATGCCATCTCTCTGAACGTACCACACTCGATTGTATTATTAATTATTGAAGTAAATTGTTAAAGTCAACATACGCGTATCATGTCTTTAAGAAAAATTATAATTTGATGATCAAACACTTCGTTCCAATGTACTCGTGTAGGGAACAGCATAGCCCCGCTATAGCTAAAAATGCTAACCTAAAATTGTTAAAAAATATATGTAGATGCTTTCTTGCCATAAATTTAGACTTCACAAAAATGCCCGGAAATCTGCAGTCTAATAATTACTTTCGGAGGAGGCTGTTGGCCGTCTGAAATCCATAGCAGGCCAAGTTCAAGAAACGTTCGTCAATCGTAAACTTCCGTGTGTAAAGTTTCTCGCGCGGCGTGTCGCGAAGCGAAGAAAAATCAACGAGCAGCAGGCGAGTCGCGTCGTTCCACGGCCGTCCGCTAGACACCCCGTATAAATATCAGTAAATATAGATTCATATCGAGCGTTGCGGCCACTCGCGGCACGTTCGAGCTGCGTGTTCAGTGGGTCGTCGACGCAGAAATCCGTTAACAATAAGCGGAGTTGATCGGCACAAACGGTAGATTGTTTGGAAACAATTAGACGAACGTTCCGGCGTGACCTCAACCTTTGTACCGGCCACGATACTGCTCGAAACGTTGGATAATCCTAACCCGACCGGCGCTACGGTCTCGTAGAATCTTCGAAACGATCTACCGACTATCGGCCGCTTCCAAAACGTTTCTTCTTCGAGACCGCGCTCCGTGCTCTCGACCCATTTCCATTCGACTATAATAGGAAGTTAATTTTACACTTTCCACTTGTTATTGCGGAGTAGGATCACCCTGTTCTCGATTGCGCCACAACTTTCGCCGCACCCTGTACACTTGCGGCGAGAAAGAGAGTGTGTGCGACAGAGAGAAAGAGAGAGAGAGAGAGAGCGAGAGCAGCAGAAGGAAAGACAGAGAAGGAGAAAGCGAGGATAGGGAGAAAGGGGTGCGGATAGGCGCCGAGGGGAGGTTCAGACGTTCTACCGTTGCTCGCAACCAGCAAGCTTGCGTGGCGGTGGCCTCGCGGGGCGAGAGGGACACGGGACGGTGGTGGGGGGAAGTCGATGGCCTGGTGGGGGGAGGGTAGTGGGTGGCAGCCGAGCACGCAGCGATAGGGGAAATCAGTCGCGGTTCGAGTACCGCCACGTATGCACGCGGGCGAGTTTGCTCGTCTCGTAATCTTGCCAGAGAGACGCACGGTTCCTTCCGTGGAGAGACCGGCGCGCAAACGACGCACCGTATCGTCGTCATTCCCCTATTCAAATAAATGGAACACGCGTACCCGGCGTTCGGGCACACCGTCGAACTATCCTGATCTTCTCCCAGCCATTTATTAGGCCTTCCGCGAACAGAAGAGAGAGAGAGAGAGAGAGGATTGCGCGACGCTTGCGCCGTTTCCCGACCGGACCGGTGACCAACCAGAAACCACTCCGATGTAAACAGAGAGCGGAGTTTTAAACGGCGAAAAAAAGAGTTCGGTCGGCGAGACGCTCGCGAACGGGAAAGAGAGAGGCAGAGAGAGGGACAGAGGAAAGAGTGAGAGAGAGAGAGAGAGCGAAGCCCGGCCTCGCTCCCTCGCGCTCCGTCCGATTCGCTCGCTCCTACCCCCACCACCCACTCTTTCTTTCTCTCGTGACGAAAGGACGTTCGAGATTATCCGAGCGAGCGTTTCTACGAGGGGAAAGTCGTGTCTTTGATACACACATACGCACACGCACACGGGACGCGCGAGAGAGCGCGCGCGCGCGCACAAACATAAACGTACACACAGAGAGAGAGACCAGTTTTCAATTGTCGCTCGAGAAGATTCCGCGCGGCGGCTATCCCTCCGCGGTGTGTGTCCCGCTCGCAAAATACCGTAACACGATCGTCTCTTGTGCGCGTTCCTTTTCGTCGCGCTGCTTCGCGCTGCTTCGCGAGCGAACTATATGACCCGGTACAGCGCGCAGAACCGCGCCGATAGTTTTTGTCGCGATAGGTGTAGTGACTTGGATGGTTGGCTTGTTTGTTGTGTCGTGTCCGAGAAGCGCCGTGAGAGAAAGAGAGAGAGGAGATACACGCCGTGCACGGAGCCGAGAAAGAGACAGAAGGGAGACACCGTGTGGCCCAAGATGCTCGACTTCGAACAACAAGCCAATCAAGCACAGGCACTAGCGTCGCTAGACGAAGACTGGCACCTGCTCGAGGGTGAGTGTACGACCTTCGCTATTTCTCTCTGCCCATGCTCCAACGGAAACACAGTCGCACTCCGTCCACTGCACCGGTTTGCTTACGAAAACAATTAGAGTACCGCGATTCTCGTTTTCCCCGTTAGTGGTAATCGTTCGCGCGATGAAATTTGCCGCCAAAAAGTTGCGGAACGGTGACGCGTTGATTCAAGATGGAGCTAGAGCGCCACCGATTTCAAATATTAGATAATGCGTGTTCGAATATTAGATAACGCGAGTTGAATCGAAACCGAGACAGGCTTGTACCACGGGGTATTCGAAATTCTACTTCGCCGAGCACGGTGGACAGGAGGAGGACAGCGTCGATGGCTGTGTCGGCGCACACCTGGTGAAACCTGTGTCGAGGCGGATACACTCGATGACCCTTTCAGGTATATTGCTTTCCTGCTCGGCTATACGGGGTGTTAATAAATTAGCCATGTGCACCGGCCGCGGCTCGGGACCGCTGATCGAACGCTGGTTCGATTTCTTTTTTCTCTTTCCCTCTTCGAATTCGCTTTCTCGCGGAGACCGTTGTTTCTAGGTCAGGTTAGGTATTCTAAGACGCGCTCCATCGTGGAACGCGCGGCTAGGGAAAAAAGTGTTTGCGCACCTGCAACGACTACAGCCATCGCAAATTGTTGGAAATTATCTGAGTGTACGACACGTGTACGAAGTGTCCAAATGGGAAATATCAAGATTTCCCGAAAGGGGTGGTTATTTCGAACAACTTTTGCCTTTGCCGCATTTTGTGTTGTCGACGAGAAATAGAAACCGATCGGTGCGCGACCAGCGGCGCTGCCATTGGCCGAGTCGAATCGCGGCGCTGCCATTGGCCGAATCGGATCGCAGCGCTTCTATTGGCCGAGTCGGATCGCGGCGGATGCAATCGCGCTACGATTGGTCCGTGTTCTTTGCTAATTACTCGAAAACCAAACTGCGCACGATATTTGCGCAAAGGGAAAAGTTTCTCGAAATAACCTCGCGAGTCTCTCTTCGCGGACTCGAATGTTTTCGAGACATTCTGTATATACGTACGTGTATATTTACATAATATTTTCATGGAAAATATGTTTGAATAAACGGGAAGAGTTTGAGGATTGCATCCCACTTTGTTGAGTGAGTTCTAATTAGATTATTATTTTGAATTATCGATGATATTGTTGTTAACCCTTTGCAATCCGATTGGCGATTTTGAGGCAACGATGAAAGTTGCATTTTTCAAAACAGTGGTCGTATTGACGAGTTTGTTTGTACTTGATAAATTGTTAAAAATTCATCTGTTAGATAAGAGCAAACTATAAAACGGATTCCACGGAATAAAACCGTTCAACGTTGAAAGAAACGTTTTAATTCTGGAATTAAAATTGCTGCGACTGCAAAGGGTTAATGCTATTACAATTATTATGAATATCGGAATTGATATTATTGTTACCAATATTGTCGACGATATATACCACCTAATGCAAACCCTACAAGTAATATTAAACACAATAATATATAGCGATAAATAACACTGCAATAACGCCTCTAAGGCGACACTAAAAATTCTCTTACTATTATTTAACACGTTGAATGCCACGGTGGTCACCGGTGACCGACCCCATTCGTTTAAGAATGATTAAATTAATGTTATTGTACATTGATTTATTATTCTGGAACCTAACCCGATTGTATAATAATTTGAGATTATTTCTTAACCCTTAGCAATCTCTTTAACCCTTAGCAACTCAATGACTCCTCCGAGGTGATACTGAAAATTGTCATACTATTATTCAAAACAATTTGTACATTACAAATGTTTCAAAATTAATAATAAATTGTTAACATATAATTAGTAACAAATTTGATATGCACGGAAGGAAATGAACCATGTAAAATGGAATTATTTTACGTCAAAAAAATGCTTCAATTTTGGAATTACAATTGCTTGGAAAGCTAAGGGTTAATATCCCCAAATATATTTGCTTTAAATCGTTTAGGGTGAAATGAAGCTCCGAAAGCTGAATCGACTACAGCTGGTACATCCAACAGATAAATTTGCCGATCGCAGAAGGGTTGAAGGGACATTCAAACGTTTCCGTTATTCGCGGGTTCCTCCGCGATTAAAGCGACCGTGTAACAATCGCTCCTCTGCGAGGGTCGTTCCCGAACGTTACCCCTTTCTTTTCCGTTCGATTCGATGGCTTCTCCCGGCAAGATCGTGTACGAACGGACACGAACCACGCTCGGCGCGCCATTTCCGTGGCGATTCTCGGTCGCGTGATGGCACACGCGTCGCCAGAATCGAAGGATAAAAGACCCAGGGTCCTCTTTGTGTCCTCTGAAAATGATAATCGAGCGATGGGCGTTGCGAAACTGAAGTCGCCACCGGAGCGACACTTGGTCGAACGAACGTCCGAACGTCCTCTTCGTCGAACAGCTGCCTCGCTGACCAGCCTTTCGACTGTCCTTTTTTCCCGCAAGAATCTTCGATGATACTTGTCCACAGTTTTCACTGTGATTTCTCAATGCTCTCAATACCAGCAGGACTACGCAGCGGAACCGTATTTCGCGCCCTTTCTCCGCGCGGAACCGCACGCGCCGTTCGATTCGCAAATTGCAGTCGCCGTCTGCTGCGTTCTTCTTAAAAACTGGTGGATGAGTGGTTACTCATGGGGTTCCATTATCGAGGGCTGTCTCAATTTTCAGAGCAGTCGGTTATTTCAAGACGAATTATCTAGTCTTGGAGTTACGCATCCTCGTTACTCACCCTCCATGCGATTTCTCCGCGCGAAATTGCACAAACTGCACGTCACCATTCGATTCACAAATTGCAACTGGCCTCTGCTGCATTCTTCTTAAAAAC
>CM052089.1:20069673-20085462 GCA_028453745.1 Agapostemon virescens
AAATCGAAATCCGAAATCCCGAGGAGGGAAAGGCAAACGAAACAGCGACTCGTGTAGGTTCTAGGCTCGCGGGCGCTCTCTCCGTCTCTCTCTATTTCTTTGGCGTTAAGGCGACGCCTCCGCGGGGTCCTCTAGTCGGCGCCCATGCTCGGAAAATCGAGTAGGTCAAGGTGAAATTCCTCGAGGAAAGTTGGATCGGGAGAAAAAAAGAAAGGAGAAGAAAGAAGAACCATGGCGTAGGACGCCGGTGTTTTTCCTCCATGGTGAAAGAAGAAACGAGCCGGAATGCGGTTGGGGAGAGAAAAAAAAAAAAGGTGCACGTTTAAAAATAGACCGTGGAACAAGGAACTTATCGATCGTTAATTACGTAACCGACTGCGGAGAGAGAGACGTTTCGAAAGAGTCACGTGATCGACGATCCCGTCCGCTCCTCTCGACGCCGACCGTTCTTCCGCGCGGCTCTCCGCCGTCTGCTATATCAACCATAATTTCTCCCATCTTCGACGGATCTAATCTGCTCGCTATTCATCAACGTTTCGAGTTCGCCGATTTCATTTTCCCGCTCGAGATTATCAACGGCCCTCTCTCTCTCTCTCTCTCTCTCTCTCTCTCTCTCTCTCTCTCTCTCTCCCTTTTTCTGTCTCTGTTTCGCGTGACACTTTGGGCGGCTAATCTTATCGGGCCCGATCCGTTAAACCGGAACTTGTGTACGTACAAACGGAATCGATGTCGTCGGACATTTCGTTTCGTCCCTTACAGAGCCCTTCCCCCCTCCCCCTCGACGCAGGACAATTAACCCTTTGCACTCGAAGCAATTCCACTCGAAAATCGAAAGAATATTTTTATCCATAATAGCTCCATTATAGATAGTTCATTTCCTTTCGTTCATACGAAATTAATTACTATGACTCGTATTTAGAATGTTAACATTTTTATCAATTTTTCAACTGCAAACCTATCGATGTAAAAATTGTTTAAATAATGGTATGGCAAGTTTTAGTGTCGCCTTAGAGGCGCCATTCGAGTGCAAAGGGTTAAAAGAAATGTTAGATTTCTAACTTGAAACGTTTCCGACTAGTTTCACTTGTTCTTGCAACACCGGGTCGGAACGGACCCAGCCATCGCCAGCTGGGGCCGAAGAGTCGTGTCGCTCTCAGTCTTGCTTTCTCGTCGCGTTACATCGCCGACGCGACGGAGGATCGCGTTTCTAGCGCGAATATTGAAAAGCCTAATAATAGGCTTCCGGTCGATAAAGTGTTAAATATAAAGATATCAATGTTGCAATTATTTTAAATAATAGTGTGCGAATTTTTCGTGGCTGCTCAGAGTCGCCGCTCGAGTGCAAAGGGTTAAAAGAAATGTTAGATTTCTAACTTGAAACGTTTCCGACTAGTTTCACTTGTCCTTGCAACACCGGGTCGGAACGGACCCAGCCAGCGCCAGCTGGGGCCGAAGAGTCGTTCTCAATTGTGCTTTCTCGACGGAGGATCGCGTTTCTAGGGCGATTATTGAAAAGCCTAATAATAGGTTTCCGGTCGATAAAGTGTTAAATATAAACATAACAATGTTGAAATTATTTGAAATAATAGTGTGCAAATTTATCGTGACGCATCAGAGTCGCCGCTCGAGTGCAAAGGGTTAAAAGAAATGTTAGATTTCCAAGTTGAAACGTTTCCGACTAGTTTCACTTGTCCTTGCAACACCGGGTCGGAACGGACCCAGCCATCGCCAGCTGGGGCCGAAGAGTCGTTCAATTGTGCTTTCTCGTGGCGTTACATCGCCGACGCGACGGAGGATCGCGTTTCTAGCGCGGAAATAAATCTAATCGCGGTCGAATCGAATCGGATGATTATGCACGGTGCGTGCAGCGCGTGCACTGTCGAAACAATCGCGGAGAGGGGAAGATAGAGCGAGAGAGAGGGAGGGGGAGGGAGAGAGAGAGGACGCGGAACACGTTGAATCAGGAAATTGCAACGGATCGATGTTTCGGCTTAACTTGTCGAGCCGCGCATTAGCACCGACAACTATTTTTCGGGTTAACGAATTTAAAACGGCTTCGTAGGGCAAGGGGGAGCCCCGGCCCTTCCTCCCTCCGCCCCTGTTCGCCGCACTCGACCCGATCGAAACTTCGCCGCTGAACAGCCGATCGAATCGCAAAGCAGAAATTCGTTGAAATGATTGTATGCTTCTGTGATACGAAACTGACGCGTGCTCGAGGAATGCGTTTACAGCGTTTCGCGGGACGGGGAGGGGTTTAATTAATTTTTATCGAAAAATGATCACGAGTTCGCGGGACGATGTCCGGTCGCCGGCGTTGATCGATTAAAATTTTCTGTTCGATCGGTCCGCCAACACTCGTGACCTCAGATAAATAAATAAATGCGGCGCGATGACGTTTCACGGTTTATTTTTATTACGCGAACAAACGTACCAGTGTTCGATTGTGTATTCGTTATTTATATAGAAAAATATATGCAGAGAACATTTTCGAAACTGAAATTCCGTCGGTCGACAACATGGCGGTTGATCTTTTATCGTCCGAGAAACTTAGGTCATCTTTCTTGTTTTAGGTGGAATATCGCGTTTTGGTACTTGTTCGCTGACAGCAGCTTCCGAGAAGGTCAACGAAGGTCGTTCACTTACGGAAGTCATTTTACAAAATGTAAAATTAAGGCTGGTCCATTGACAAGAAAAGAATAAGTTTCCCTGCTTAACCCTTCGAGAGTCATCACCCATGTATGGGTGACAGAATCATTTGTACAGTTTCTAAATGAATTTTTACATTAACACTTTAATGGTCGCAAGTTTACGTAGTCGAACGTAGCCAGGGCCGGCGATATTTTTGAGGAATTAATTTTTAAAAATTTTATTAAATTCACGAAATAATAATACATGTGCGAACATACGTATAAAACAAAGAACAATAACAACTTAACAACAGTTTTAATATTTTTTCTTTGTGTGATAATTATTAAAGCAATCACCTAAATGTAACGATAACAGTTGGTTCCGCTTATCGCGCGCATAGCGTTAATATTAACATATAAATAAAATAGTATAATATAATAATGTAATAACGTAAAATAAATTAAGTATATACTCAACGTACAAAAGTTGACAGTAGTCCAGAAAGTACAAGAAGACAGTAAAGAAGTACTCTGCATGGTACATCTTATTTTTTCAATGTCTATTCTATTGTAGCAATACCGAATTCGCAAACTGCAAAAGAGAAACCAGAAAAACCATAGAAAACACGACACCGTTCGCTCTCCTCCTCCGCCATCTTTTCCGGTTTCGAAGATTACAGTTTCGCGAGACCGCATCTCGCCGAACGGAATGATTAAACACTTATTTTCGATGGACTGCGATCAAACATCGGTTGAATAAAAAATCCGAGCATCGATTGCAATTGGTAATCAAATATTTGAAACGCAACCGTTGGCCGGCACCGAGCATTCCAAGCTCGACTCGCGCACGCGCAACGCAGTCATTTAGACAGATCTTTTTTTCTCCTGTCCGCGGAGTGGGGACGGTTCGTTTACGTTTAAATATTACTCTCGTTAAGTGGATTGATGGCGTAAGGTCCTAGAGAGCATATCTAGTCCCCGGACCCCGAGCAGGCGGCATGAATTATTATAAAATACAGAAGGGAGAAAACGGGCAGCAGAGGCGGACAGACGTAACGTTGCTCCTTGAAAAGGATGCATTATTTAAGGAACTCGCGTTTCGAATGGAACGCCACGGGAGCAAGTTTCGGCGCGGCTTTTGTCTCGAGTTTATGCCGTAACGTTTCAGTCAGCTCGAATGAAAGTTATCCTCTGTTAGGACGAGGAAGGGTCGATCGGAGGTGGGGGAAGATGCTCGGGTGGGGGAAGAGACTGGCAACCTGGCGGCGGGGCGGCAGCGGGGGAGGGGAGAGGGCAGGAGAAACGATGCGCAGTACAGCGCAAAATAGACGCACCGAGGCTCTTACTCGTTTGTATTCGTTTTGCCTCGAACCGACATACTTCCAGCCGATATTGGCTACCGACTCTTCTTCTTTCCGCTTAACCAGTCTCTCTACCCGTTGCCTTTCCTCGTCTCGCTCACGGTCGGCCACGGCGCTCGAAACATTTGCCGAACGCGCCACCGTGTACAGTCCAACGAAAATTCGAAGGTCGATCGAATCGAGTCGAACGGTCGCCAAATTTTAGAGCAGCCTACCGAGAGAGATTCGTCGCGGTTCGTACGTCGGCCCTTGGCACTCGAACGGCCGCTCCTAGGCGCCGCTAGAATTGCTATAATATTTATCGTTACGAATATTTTTCAGATCGTCAACCCCTCTGGCTGTAACATTCGACTTGCGAGTCTATTTAAGCCTACTTTGCAGTTTACATTTCCGTAGGACTGTAGGACGGTTTATTATCATTAATGATAGTATACTTGAAATTCGCAAAATACACTGGCGCGTGAAAGTTGTGGAGAAACAACTTTAAATGATTATCCTCTAGAATTCGATCGCGTTAATTCATGCAAACCGCGCGAAGTGCGATAAACGATGGAAATTCTCTCGGTGTTTGTTTAATTCCGTGCGAGAGCACCTGTCGGTAGCCATCGCGCAGCCGGAGCGAAAATGAGGGGACGACACCGGTGGGCTAGGACTAGCGCGGCAGGCCCGCCATTTTCAACCCTCGACCGGTCACGTGCCACCTTTAAGGCTGTATCGTCGGCGAGTCTTCGCGGAGATTTCTACGGCTTTCGTCGAAACGTTCGTTCTCGCGAGGCGATCGTGTCCGGAGAAGAAAAATTCGTGAAGTTATTCCATCGAGAATTCCGACGTGTAAAATTCAACGACAGAAAAACCGCGCGGTCTGAGAACCGCTGGCCACGATAGGGTCTACGAGCCGTAAACGTATTCGGCTACTCGTCACGCTCGCAGATATCTATAAATCAGGCGGTTATCGGGCGTTCGGTCGACGTGGCAGATTGAATTTAACCTTGATAAAACATTTATCGTAGTTAATTTATCGCGTAACACCTCTTTTAATAACCGCGCGCGACGCGACGGCCGCAACCGCTGCATCGTCGGAGAGATTCGTGTAAATAATCGGCGAAATAAAAGAAGGGTAAACAAGGTTGGACGTCGGGGTAAAGGCTCGGGATCCAATGCATTGAACGGTCAACGACGTTCTGACTGGTGCGCAGCCGGGTCCGCGCAACACGTGACCAAGCACCTAGCCAGCGAGAGCGTGCCTAGTCGAGTGGGGAAAGCCTTTTCCCTAGAGTTTCGTGCACGAGTAATGACAATCGAGGCTGCGAGAGAGGAAGGTGTATGATTGCGACGTGATGCGAATCGAGGACTGCCGGCGAACTTTCCTCGACGTTACAACGGACGCGCAACCGGTCAACTCCATTTACTCGGTGAATTTCGGATGAAATTTCGGATCGGCCCCGTCGCGAGTTACAAGCATTTTCCAAATCGGTATTCGAGTTACAGGAACCGATCCAGCTCTCCTTGCCCCGGGAACGCCAGACACTGGGCACGGCCGTGCGACTACTCCGTGTTTCCCGGAGTCCGCGTCGATAGCTCCGGCGATTTTAATCCCTTCTCTCTCTCTCTCTCGACTAATGCGATTCTTCCAATACGTTACCGGTCTCGCGCGGCGCTCTCGCGATTCACGGTTACACCGATTTCGATATTTCTTTGCTTCCGACCGTGTCGCGGAAGACGCACGCAAATTTATATATTAAATTATATATTAACACTCTGCACTGGAAGCTGTTTTAACTTAGTTTTCGGGGGTGCAACGACTAGAGGATTGCTGCTCCTCGTGGCAACAAGTAAAAATAGACTGGATGAGAATCGTTGCACGAAAGCGGAAATCCGAGGATTCCGTTGCGAGGACAAACAAGCTTCTAATCCTAGGCTGTTCGCGGCCCGTAGGGTCGGGCCTCGACGCAAGACAAAAATAGGGACGGCTCCCTCCACCCTTTGGCCAACGTCAGGAAGTCTTCTCCGTTCGATTACGGACGTGGATAATTTTACTATTACTCGTCCTTGAAATAGTTGCATTTTTACAAATTTCTTAGATACAAGCCTAGCAGTGTAGAAATTTCTTTAACACTTTAACCGTCCAATCAACAACTTCAAATATCCCACAAAATCAAAGTAATTTATTGAACGAAGCAACAATTGAACATTTAAAATGTATGACACAAAGTTACCCTTCAACTTTCTCCTATTTTCCAGATCTTCATTAAATTTAGTGCAACGAATATAATAATGTACAAATTTATTTTTAAACGTGGACAAACGGTTTATTCACAAACGTGAATAAACATTTATTTTTAAATATGGACAAATAATTCTGTCACCCATATATGGGCGACATGGCAGTCAAAGTGTTAAGGAACTCGACGGACATTTTTGGAACGTGTTAACACGTTAACTGGCCAACCGACGATATCAAAAAATTCTATAAAATCAAATTAATTTATCTAATGAAGCAACGGTTGAAAACTTGGAAAAAGCATGGCATACAGTTACCCTTCAACCTTCTTGTTGAACTGTTCTTCAGATATCAACTAAATTCAATGCAACGAATATATTAATGTAAAAATTTATTTTTAAATATTAGACAAATAATTCTGTCACTCATATATAGGTGACATGGCAGTCAAATTGTTAAAGAGTGGTGTAGCAATTTTTACTGGCGCCTCAGAGTCGCCATTTGACTGCAAAGGGTTAAAACAGTGGCATTAGAAACGGTTCTCGAACGATTCCATCGCCGCACATCCGAGAGTTTCGATTTGTCTCGACTCGGACGATCGTCGCAGGCTTTCGAGATCTTCGAGAACGCGCATAAGCTTCGAATTACGTTGGAAGCTGATTCGAATCCCGCGGCTGGTCGCAGGCGTAAAACGAATGCCGCGAAATGCATTTCGCGGCGCGCCGAGCTCGGACGTTGAATACCGAATCGGGCGACGGTGTTTTCCAGGGGTGGATGACCGGAAGAGAATCGAAATCGAAGGAATACGTGTTCGGCAAGGCGGTTGCACGGACGATAAGCTCGCGGCGACAACGTTCTCCGCTCGAAGGCCACGGTTTCGAGGCTGAGAACACTCGGACTAATTTATTCGGAAATATTCATGCGGTGACGGGGATGCTCGGCGTGCTCGTGACCAACTGAACGCGTTCGCTGGGCTACACGGTAAACGACCAACAAACCTGGCCCGTCGATGCGTTTCGATCCAGAACGAAAGATATATAATTTAGAAGCATCCGAAAAGGTGCGAACGTAAACCAGAGTCGAGTTAAACGTGCTGTAACAACGGACGACGAATAGGATAATTTTTAACGGCGGTTGGAAACCGTGGAGTAGGGGTTGAAAATTAAGGGTACCTAAATTAACACTTTATCGACCGGAAGCCTATTAATAGGCTTTTCAATATTCGCGCTGTATTAAAATGAAGCTTAAAATTCTTTTTGTACATTCCAATTTGTAACAACATTATTAGACAATATTATTGGGAATGCATTGCTGATCCGCAATAAAAATTGCTGTCAGCCTTGAACGACCCATTAAAAAGTTTTCAGTCATGGATCATGGACCTTATAAAAATTCTGAAATAATTGCCGGTCGATAAAGTGTTAACACGTTGAATGCCACCGGTGACCGGCATTGTTTAAGAACGGTTATCAATAAATTAACGCAGTACTGCCAAAATTAACCAGATTATAGGACGAGGTGAAAACTTTAGTTTTTAGTAACTCACAATTTTGTTCAATAACGCTGATCATTTCTATAAATAAAACAAATTAAACTTGTTGGAAGCATGGAAAATTTGCGTGGCATTCAATGTGTTAAAAGCGTCTCATCTGCGAATATACACTGTGGGATATTTTTTGACCCACCTGGAAATTTTGCAATCGCTATCTGCAATTATATTTTGCAACATTCCGTGCCTCAATGGGTTAAACAATATTAAACAATTCGTGAGCATTCCACTTAGCCGCTCGCACGACTGTGAATCTAAGAGACTCTAACAAACTTAACACTTTATCGACCGGAAGCCTATTATTAAGCTTTTCAATATTCGCGCTGTATCAAAATGAAGCTTAAAATTCTATTTTTACATTCGAATTTGTAACAACATTATTAGACAATATTATTGGGGATGCATTGCTGATCCGCAATAAAAGTTGCTGTCAGCCTTGAAGGACCCATTAAAAAGTTTTTAGTCATGGATCATAGGCCTTACAAAAATTCTGAAATAATCGCCGGTCAATAAAGTGTTAAGGGTTGTAAATTAAAGATACCTAGCAGCCCTTGGACGCTGGAATATTAGCAGGCGATTTACACGTTGAATGCCACGCGAATTTTCCATGCTTCGAACAAGTTTCATTTGTTTAATTTATAGAAATGATCAGCGTTATTAAATAAAATTGTTAGTGACTAAAAACTAAAGTTTTCACCTCGTAGAATAATCTGGTTAATTTTGGCAGTACTGTGTTAATGTTCAATGCTGTTAATTTATTGATAACCGTTCTTAAACGATGTAACAGTGCCGGTCACCGGTGACCCCAAGATAACCCCCTTAATATTCAACGTATCAACCCTTAACGGTCCCCGGAATTATTTCAAGTTTACTTCCCACCAGGTCCAGCTATTTTTCATACGAAGAGACGCTGTAAAACATTTTTAAATCAAGTATAGAAAAAGAAATATTTTTATTTTAGTGAAGATTTATTAATATATATAGAGGGTAATAATAATGACAATATGATTTAAATTTTATATTTTGTTAGAGTAAGTAAAAGTGCAATGCCGCTTATATGGCGGCATTGGTCCGTTAAGGGTTAAAGACGGTATAGGAATTTTTGTGAATCGCGGATCAGGTACCAGCGAGAAAGTCTCGTCCAGTTGTCCACCTGGCGGTCGGAGCGGGTTGAAAACCGTAAGACGATATCCGGCAATTAAAAAGCGACTCGACGAAACCGTCGGAGAAAATCCTTGTCCGCTCGGTTGGATCGGAAAGCCGGAGTAGTCGTCGTCGTTGGCTTTTCAAAGCGAGCCGCGATCTTTGACCTTACCTCTGCGGGCTCGTGGCGAGATCACGGAAGGGCCGAAGGGGTTAAACAACCGAGACCTTTCGAATTCGAGGGCTACCGAGACTATCCGTCGCGACTTCGCCGGACGAGGCTCTCTCTCTCTCTCTCTCTCTCCTCTCTCTGTCCGTCGACTTTACGGGAAACATTGAGATTTAATATCTCGAGAAGGACGTCTCTGGCTGCGGCGTGGCCACTCGCGGAGAAAGGAAGTTCGCCGCGGAGAACAACTCGAAAGTTGCACGCCGCTCGCTTCGCAACCGAGCGTATCCTGCTTCGATGCCGAGCGTCGCCGATTTTTCGTTCCACGGACTTTTAATGCAAACGCGACAGACCTCTCGAACGTTCGTCGCTTGGAAGGGACCCTTCTTTCGATTACAAGCGCGACTTGATTCGTCGTGAAGCAAGAAATACGAGCGACAAAGATACGCGACCTCCTTTGGCAGCCCTATGCGAGGAATCTGGTTCGTTCGATTTAGTATCGTAGAATGTGCAAATTAGAAGCATGGATTCGTTCAAGTTTGACTTGAATTTGCCATGAAGTAAGAAATCTGAGCGACCAATATACGCGACCCCCTTTGGCAGCCCTATCATCGAACCTAATCCAACGAATTCAATCCTACAGAGAGAGAATCTCTCTTTATTACACAAATAAGAAGCATGGATTCGAAGAACGATTAAAAGGACTATTCGGAAGCAATCTCTGCGGCCTCGTTTGGTAGCCCTACCATCCAACCTTGATGTTTTAAATCGTACACCATAGTACATAGAAAGTAAAAGCATTAGTTGAGCTTCCATACGATCCCCCTTGAAATAGGAAATCTAAGAGACGAATCTGAGGAACGTGTATACTGACCACCTCCTTTGGTAGCCCTACCATCGAACCTAATCCAACGAATTCAATCCTACAGAGAGGGAATCTCCCTTTATTACACAAATAAGAAGCATGGATTCGAAGAACGATTAAAAGGACTATTCGGAAGCAATTTTCGTGGCCTCTTTTGGTAGCCCTACCGTCCAACCTTGATTTCTTAAATCGTACACCATAGTACATAGAAAGTAAAAGTATTAGTTGAGGTTCCATACGATCCCTCTTGAAGCAGGAACTCTGAGCGACGAATCTGAGCAACGAGTATACCTCGACCTCCTTTGGCAGCCCTACCATCGAACCTAATTCAACGAATTCAATCCTTCAGCTAGGGAATCTCACTTTATTAAACAAACTATAAGCATGGATTCGAAGGACGATCAAAAGAAGTATTCGGAAGCAATCTCTGCGGCCTCTTTTGGTAGCCCTACCGTCCAACCTTGATTTCTTAAATCGTACACCATAGTACACAGAAAGTAAAAGCATTAGTTGAGCTTTCACACGATCCCTCTTGAAATAGAAAATCTAAGAGACGAATATGAGGTACTTGTATACCTTACCTCCTTTGGCAGCCCTACCACCGAACCTAATCCAACGAATTCAATCCAACAACTAGGTAATCTCGCTTTATTATCCAAATTACAAGCATGGCATCGAAGGACGATCAAAAGGAGTATCCGGAAGCAATCGTCCACGGCCTCTTTTGCTAGCCCAACCTTGATTTCATAAATCGCACGGCATTGTACATAGAAACTAAAAGCATTGCTTTTCGTTCGACACGATCCCCCATTGAAATAAGAAATCCGAGCGAAGAGTATACCGACCCCCCCCCGGACAGCCCTACCATCGAACCCTAATCCAACGTCGAGCCGGGGTGGATCCGGTTTCATTGGACAAATTACAAGCGTTGGACCGTCGGAAACGGGTGCGGAACCCTGTGCTCGTTTTCCATCCTTATCGGTCGTTCGAAGACGAGTTCCGGGTGTTCGGAAAACAGCGTCTGGAAGACGCGTTTCGTTACGGAAAGTAGGAGGCGTGCGACGGTTGCACGGTACGGGAATCAGGAATTTCCTTGAAGTTTGATTTTCCATGTTTGTCCCGCAGCGAACCGACGCGACTGCGGCCGCTGCTAACCGGGAAAAAATTGCATCGTACCCGCGAAGGACGGTCGAGGAAGAGGAGAGAGAGAGAGAGGAGCGTGTGCACAGCGATGGCAGGAAGCTTCGGGGGAAGGGTTAAGGCGACGGAGAACGACGTCGGCTCGCGGACGGACGGAACCGAGACGGAATCGAACCGTGGAACGAGATAGGGAACGAGCGGGATAGGGGAAAGGAGCCGCGGCGAAGGGGAAACGACTCGGAACTCGTGTCGCAGCGGTATACTCGTTTTCTTCCTCCTCGCACCCGCGCGCATCTCGTTGCCACGAAATTGAACAACCGCGACACCGCGAGCACACCCGAAAAACCTAGCCAGGATTTTTCCCCTCCGTTGCCGAACTACCAATTATTTATGTACCGGTTTCTTTTTTCTTCCTGGACGTCGTCGATCCGCGAAAGCGACTCTGAAAAATCGTTTCGCCGGATTTCGGTTCGATTTCCACCGCCGCTTCTCTTCCGAACTCGGCTATCTCGATCCGGCTCGATAAGAAGAATTTTCTGCGATTCGACGCGGCTCCACCGGCGGAATTGTAATTATCGGATTGTTCCGTTTCCCTTTTTTCGTAATTCTTTTTGTTGTTCGTCGAATCGAATGTATCGAATCGCGAAGAGCGCGTTGCTGCAGACGAACGGCACACTGGAAATGGGAACGTTTGGCCGAAATTGCGATTTTCATGGATGGTCCGGCGAAAATCGTTTCGTTGCAGTTCTTGAACGATCTTGAACGTTGTTGAACGTTTTTGAACGATCTTGAACAATCTTGAACGATCTTGAACGTTGTTGAACGTTGTTGAACGTTCTTGAACGATCTTGAACGTTCTTGAACGTTGTTGAACAATTTTGAACGTTGTTGAACGTTCTTGAATGTTCTTGAACGATTTTGAACGGTCTTGAACGATCTTGAACGTTCTTGAACGATTTTGAACGATTTTTAACGATTTTTAACGTTCTTGAACAATTTTGAACGTTGTTGAACGATTTTTAACGTTCTTGAACAATTTTGAACGTTGTTGAACGTTCTTGAACGATTTTGAACGTTCTTGAACAATCTTGAACGTTGTTGAACGATCTTGAACTATCTTGAACGATCTTGAACGATTTTGAACGTTCTTGAACAATCTTGAACGATTTTGAACGTTCTTGAACAATCTTGAACAATCTTGAACGATCTTGAACGTTATTGAACGTTGTTGAACGTTATTGAACAATCTTGAACGTTGTTGAACGTTCTTGAACAATCTTGAACAATCTTGAACGATTTTGAACGTTATTGAACAATCTTGAACGTTGTTGAACGATCTTGAACAATCTTGAACGATCTTGTTACGTTCTTGAACGATCTTGTTACGTTCTTGAACAATCTTGAACGATCTTGTTACGTTCTTGAACGATTTTGAACAATCTTGAACGTTGTTGAACGTTCTTGAACAATTTAACGAGTTCGACGAGTGCTTCGTGCAACAGGGTGGTCGCCAGTATGCTGTCACCGGTGTCCAGTGCGATGAGAACGATCGTCGTACGATCGACACCGTCGATTAATATCAATATCTCAATTTTCATTCAATTATAACGCAGAAATCAAGTAATACTCTCTGATCGATAAATAAACGAACGACCGTGCAACATTTGCGGTGCGTTTTCGGTCGCACGATGCTGTATCCTTGAAGGAAGGCGGCTCCTGTATGAACGGTCGAACAGGAGGAATTAAAATATCGAGCACAGTAGCCGGGATACTCTCCGACCGATAAATAAACGAACGTCCGTGCAACATTTGCGGTGCGTTTTCAGTCGCACGTTGAAGAAAAGCAACTGCCACGAGGAAGTTCAATCGGCAGGAATTAAAATGTCGAGCACAGGATCCAGGATATTCTCCGACCGATAAATAAACGAACGTCCATGCAACATTTGCGGTGCGTTTTCGGTCGCGCGAAGCGGCGTATCCTCGAAGGAAGGCGAATGAAAATATCGAGGACAGTAGCCAGGATATTCAGCGATCGATAAATAAACGAACGTCCGCGGTGTGTTTTCGGTCGCGCGTAGGGAAAATCGCGAAGAAAGGGCGGCCGGCTCGGTGACTGGCTCGATCGGCAGGATGTTAAAGCATCGAGAAGAGCGTAGGCACCGGGAAGTCCTTCGATCGGTAAATAAAATATCGAGCGTCCCGAATAGGAGAGAGCGCGGCGTCTCGCAAAGTCCTGCGATTAATAAATAAACGAACGTCCGCGCGACGGTTGGCGGTGCGTCTTGGGTCACGGGAGCGATATCCGCGAAGGAAGGCGGCTGCCGTAGGGACGGTCGATCGGCAGGAATTAAAATATCGAGCGTCTCGAATAGGAGAGCGTAGTACTCGAAAGCTGCACGGTGCAAGAGGAACGCGAACGGGGAGGAGAGCACCAGGAGAACCGTCGAGAGCGACCGAGAGAGAAGGAGAACGGGGAGAACGGGGAGAACGGGAGAAAGAGAAATGGTAGAGAAAGAGGGTGAAAGAGGCAGGGGGAGAAAGAGGGAAAGAGAGAGAGAGAGAGAGAGAGAGAGAGAGTAGGACGAGGACCCAGGCAGGAGGAAGGAGGACAGCAGGACTCGAGTAGTCCTGGCTGGTTCCGTCCTCGTTTTACTCTTTCGAACCGCGCCGGGATCCCCTTTCCTCGTCTCTTCCGTTCGTTTTCTCGTCGGGTTGGCGAACGAACCGACCAGCCAACCAACGAACCAACGAAAGACAGAGGCTTTTGTTCTGGCTCGTGTACCGGATAATCCGTGTTTATACGATTTTGGTCGATGCGTTTCGCGTAATATTATTGGACGGCCATCGACGGACGCTCGTCCTCCCGTCGGCTACGAAAACAGGGACAGAGAGACGGAGAAAGAGAGACGGAAAGGGAGAGACAGACAGAGAGATAGAGAGAGAGAGAGAGAGAGAGAGAGAGAGATAGACGGACCCTCGTCACTTTCGAACGGCAGATGTTGTTCGATTCCTCGCGGACATGCTAATGAATATTTCGAAGCCGCGTTGCCGGCTGCACCGACGCCCCGCGCCAATTACTTCTCCTTTTTCGCGTTGAGGTAGGTCCTGGGGAGCGCCAGTCGATCGCTCGATACGCTCGATACCTCGACTCCGTCGCAACGGTCAACCGGAAACGCCGGAATCGACGGAAACCGAGAGAGGAACGCGTCCACCGTCGCGATCGAACGGTGCGCGAATTCGACGCAACCCCTAGTCTCGCGCTGAGATTTCTTTCGGGGATGCGTTCCCTTGGCTTTACCCTTTTACCTTCTGGATCTGCTCGACGAACACGCAAAAATGATCTTGCAAGTCTCTTGTAGGAGCTCTTGACGATTTACTGACCGGAAGTCCATTGGTGGGACTCTCGATAACTGCAACGAAATTTCTTTCGGCAGGGGTGCGTCCCTTTGGATCTTCTTTTCTACTTTCTGGATCCGTTCGAAGAACATGTACAAATAATTTTGCAAGTCTCTTGTAGGAGCTCTTGACGATTTACAGACCGGAAGTCCATTGGTGGGGCTCTCGATAACCTCGGCGAAATTTCTTTCGGCAGGGGTGCGTTCCCTTGGATCTTCCTCTCTAACTTCTGGATCTGCTCGATGAACACGAAAAAATGATCTTGCAAGTCTCTTCCTGTTTTTAACGCTTTACAGACCGGAAGTCCATTGCTGGGACTCTCGATAACCGCGCCGAAATTTCTTTCGACGGGGGTGCGTTTCCAAGACTCTCCCTTCTACCTTCTAAATGACTCGTTACTTAATTCTTATTTGACAGTTGTTGAAATTATAAGAATGTTCCCACGAAAACTTTTCACATAAACTTGTTCATTAGAACATTTATTAATACAGAAGTTCGAGAAGCTTTGAATAATTGCAACCTTGTCATTATTATAAAGCAATGTATATTGGTATGGTTTAATGCTCCGTCATTCTAGTGTTAATAGCTTCTCTAGAAGCACGTTGTGGGACACGTCTTTACTCTGCGAAAGAAACGTTACTACAGACCGACACAAGAGATCGATACCGAGGAGGAACGGTCGAATATAAACAGTTGAAGATCGAGGGTCCCATGCCGGGAAAATATACAATGTATGCATATATAGGTTCAACAGCCGGTTTATTCGATCCTTCCTAGTAAGGAAATAATAGATTCATTTTGTATATAAAATTTATGAAATAAATTCCAACAGTTTCACAATTTCAAAATAATCGCCGATCGATAAAGCCTTCGACGCAGTGCATTCTTCCAGCCCTCGATCGGGGGTGTCCGTCTCGAAACCAATGTGGTTAACAAACGCTGCTAGAATTTCGAACCTTCCGTTCGTCCATCACAAAGTACCTTAATCGTTCGTTAAAATAAAGCCTCGACTCCCCTCCGCTGGCGGACACACACCCCTGGGGAAAACGCGATCCTCGACTCTTATCGGTACACGATAAGTGCAACATTCCGGACCCGAGGCGACGACGCGTAACGCGACCGTGCGGTATACTTTGGTTGCACGATTTTAAGAAATCATGAAGCGTTGGGAGTAGGTGTGCGCCGGCGAAGGAGCGGAGCAGAGCGATGCAAAGCAGAGCGGTGCAAAGCAGAGCAGAGCAGAGCAGAGCAGAGCAGAGCAGAGCAGAGCGGAGCGGAGCGGAGCGGAGCAAGGAGCAGAGCGAAGGAGAGAGTAACG
>CM052089.1:20095907-20109089 GCA_028453745.1 Agapostemon virescens
GGGTGACAGAATTATTTGTCCATGTTTAAAAATAAATTTGTACGCCACTATATTGGTTGCACTTAATTTAGTTCATATCTGGAGACTGCAAAATGGTTGAAGAATAATTTATGTTTCAGACATTTGAAGTTTTCAATTGTTACTGCATTACATAAATTACATATTACATATATGGGTGACAGAATTATTTGTCCATGTTTAAAAATAAATTTGTACACCACTATATTGGTTGCACTTAATTTAGTTCATATCTGGAAACTACAAAAAGGTTGAAGAATAATTTATGTTTCAGACATTTGAAGTTTTCAATTGTTACTGCATTACATAAATTACATATTACATATATGGGTGACAGAATTATTTGTCCATGTTTAAAAATCAATTTGTACACCACTATATTGGTTGCACTTAATTTAGTTCATATCTGGAAACTACAAAAAGGTTGAAGAATAATTTATGTTTCAGACATTTGAAGTTTTCAATTGTCACTGCATTACATAAATTACTTTGACTTTGTGAAATTGTTGAGGCTGTTGATTGGGCAGTTAAAGTGTTAACGGAAAATATTTCACCTGTACTTTTTAGTTGTCAGCGGAAGAGGCTAACTCACGGGGTAAGAGAAATCATTAGCTCGATCATTCGAACGCTAGCAGAGATAGAACAAAATTCCATCCTCCATTTCGACGGGGTTAAGTTAATCGTCGAATGTTTCGTTCGCTTCGTGCCGTTCGTTATCGGCAGATCGTTGATACGCAAGTTGTGCACGTTTGTTGTTGCACAGGCTGGCCTCGGACGGTTGTTTGCGCGCGCTGGCGATGCACTTCACGATGTCGCACAGCGCTCCCGGTGATTTGCTGTACCACACCGGCGAGTCGATCGACTCTCTGTGCTTCATCATCACCGGGAGCCTGGAGGTGATCCAGGATGAGGAGGTGGTCGCGATCCTCGGCAAAGGGGACGTGTTCGGGGACAGTTTTTGGACGAACCAGTCCGTCGGACAAAGCGCGGCGAACGTACGCGCCCTCACCTACTGCGACCTCCACACGATCAAGAGAGACCGGCTGCTGGAGGTCCTGGATTTTTACCAAGCGTTCGCCAACTCCTTTGCCAGGAACCTCATCCTCACGTACAACCTGAGCCAACGGGTGAGTCGTCCCTATCCTCTTTCTCTTTTGCGCAACCTCTTGTAACTCAGAAAACCGTTCAACCACCAGATAACCCAGATGCGACACGACGCATTGGATACTCAATGCAAACGAGCAAGCGCGTTTACGGCTGACAAGCTTGCGAGCTCTATTTAACTAATTCTTGCTGACTCTCTTGTTCACGATTCGAGCACGGCGCGACCCAGCGCTATCGTCCGCGCATGAGATTTTCACAAAGGAAAAACGTTCCTCGGTAAAATTGCACCTTTTTCGCTGCATCGTAGAAGGAAACCGGGGAAAGGGGTGGCTACGTCTTGTAATCGCGCTAACTTGATCGCGATCTTGAAAAGAAACTTTCTCGTTCGTTGCAAAGACCCCTTCGAAGCAGTACATCTCGTCTGACTCGTACAGTGAGTAACGAAAGTATTCGAACGGAAAGGATTCGGACGGATGAAAAGTTTGACGTTGAAAAAACATAAGTCATATTACGAATTACAAAATACTTTTATTTCTGTAATAACACATAAGTATCATGATTATACATGTTAAATTTGAAGTGTCTCTGATAACGTAAACAATACTTATAAAATGTTTCTTGGTAACGGCATCTAAATGAACGCCACAAAAGTATTCGAACGACTAAATTAATAGTAGATATTTTAAACAACTATAGTGTTTGAATATTTTGTCGGACCACCGTGAGCACTTATTATGGCTTGCAACCGTCGTTGCATGCTATCAACCAAATTTTCAGTAATATCTTTTTTTATATTGTTCCAGACGTCCAAAATTCTGGTCTTTAATGCTTCCTTGGAATTAATACTATGTTTACTAAGTTCTTTGCCAATTTCTGCCCAGAAGTGTTCTATGGGGTTAATGTCCGGACTTTGTGGGGGTGTTTCTAAAACGTGGGGTACGTTCTATATGATCCATTCTTTAACAATACGTGCGGTATGTTTTGGATGATTGTCCTGCTGAAAATGAAAATTGTCTACTACCCCTAATTTTTCCGCACTTTGCT
Organism: Agapostemon virescens; assembly: GCA_028453745.1. Lineage (NCBI taxonomy): Eukaryota > Metazoa > Arthropoda > Insecta > Hymenoptera > Halictidae > Agapostemon > Agapostemon virescens. Next base: position 20,098,074 of record CM052089.1, read on the forward strand.
TCAAATTGTCTTTCAATATTTGCATATATTTATATTTATCTAATATTCCGTCGATAATGATGAGGTTTCCAACACCACTGGCCCCCATACATCCCCATATCATTATCGACCCACCCCCATGTTTCACGGTTGGTCGTAGATTTTTAAGATCCATCTCTCTATTTGCTTTTCTCCAAATTTTATGACATCCATCTCAGCCAAATATGTTAAATTTGCTCTCGTCCGAAAAAATTACGTGTTTCCAAAAGTCCTTATCCTTGTTGACATAATTTTTAGCGAAACTTAATCTCTTCTGTTTATTGACTTTGCTAATAAATGGTTTCTTTCGAGGAATACGACCATGAAAATCATTTTTACGGAGAATTCTTCGACAAAGTTCAGGATGAACTTGTTTTCTGAAGCTATCGGCAACTTGTATAGCAAGTTTTGCTGCAGAAATTGTTGGGACCTTTTTTATTTCACGCACAATTATATTCTCTTCCCTCTTCGTTAATTTCCTAGGCCGGCCAGAACGGACTTCATCCTGAAGGATTCCACTGGTTTTTAACTTTTTTAATATGTAATAAATGGTAGATTTACTTTTCCCTAAGAATTGTGCTATTTCGCCATAGCTCTTGCCTTCATTATGCCACTTAATTATCAATTTTCTATCAGTGATGCTTGTCTCCGATTTGTTTCGGTACATTATTAATATGAATTTTACAATCTTATTAACACTTGCAGCACTGAACAAGGGAAGTGTGTAACACCAATTGAGAAAGCCAATCTTTATTGTTTGTCAAATTCAAGGATTGTTTTGTACTACAAGTTTCGTCGTTCGAATACTTTCGTGACATCTGTTTACTCGACGTTACCAAGAAATCTTTCATAAGTAATGTTTACGTTGTCGGACACACTTCAAATTTAACATGTATAGTTATCACACTTATATATTACTATAGGAACAAGAGTATTTTGTAATTCGCAATATCACTTACATTTTTTAAGCGTCAAACTTTTCATTTCAGAGCGTTCGAATACTTTCGTGATTCACTGTATAAACGGATATCCGAAAGACATCCGAAGGTCGCTTACAGTTTCCCAAATGAAACGAAGACTACCGTTTCTCATGGTGCGGTGGTAGACGCTTAGAAGGTTCAGTTTGATTAAGGGAAAAGCGAATGAAAGTTCGCGAAGGGTTTTAGCATTGTTTTATTGACTTCTCCTCCCGGCCTCCCCCAAAAAAGTCTGGAACAACAGAGTGAGGTGTTTGTTTTCTTTGGTTTTCTTCTGTTTACTCGCGATAGGAATAAAACACGCTCACGTGCAGGCACGTACACACACACACACGCACACGCACACAGTCTTATGTAACAATAGTATTCATTGAACGACGTTTATCGCGCGATATGTTCGCCGATAACGAGCGGCTATCAGCGTTATCGTCTTAGTTCCGACTTTTTAAACGACTCACGACAGTCACGGCTCCAACCAGGCACTAGAGAATAGGCATTCGAAAGACACGGCGACTCGTTCAGCTTTGCTCTCTCCTCTCGATGATCGCGACTCGCGTTATGTTTAGTAGAAATCGCGCCGAACGACGGGTCGGTAATGATTTTAGCGCGAGAGAGAAATAATATACAGGGTGGAACACGCGGAACGATTCGTCTCGCTTGCCATCAACCGCGGAAACGCCACCCCTGCTCGATCCCCGAGGACCAACGTCACGCGATCGACACCCTTCAATTTAATTTAGAGCACCGTCGACTATCACGATCAATTTCTCGTCTCGCGTTCCGTGGAAACCGCGTTCGCAGGAAACTCGGAAAATTAATGAAACTCCGATCGAATGAAATGAAACTTCGTGCCAGTCGAATCCGCCATTTTCCCTCCGCCTTGCAGGAGGATTCGCTGGATTGGTTTCTACGATTGTTTACAATTTCTATATTGTTTGAAATGAAAAGTTTGTCTTCGTCAATGTTAACCCTTAGCGCTACAAGCAATTTTAATTCCAGAATCGAAAGATTTTTTTCACCTACTAAAATAGTTCCACTGTACATGCTTAATTTCCTTTCGCGAATAGCAAGTATATTGTTTCAATTCCTGTCGACTTTTTAACACTTTATCGACCGGCGATTATTTCAGAATTTTTGTAAGGCCTATGATCCATGACTGAAAACTTTTTAATGGGTCCTTCAAGGCTGACAGCAATTTTTATTGCGGATCAGCAATGCATCCCCAATAATATTGTCTGATAATGGTGTTACAAATTGGAATGTAAAAATAGAATTTTAAGCTTCGTTTTGATACAGTGGGAATATTGAAAAGCCTATTAATAGGCTTCCGGTCGATAAAGTGTTAACACTTTAACTGCCGAATTAACAACGTGAACAATTCCACAAAAGCAAAGTAATTTATTTAATAAAGCAAAAATTTCTAAATTCGAAATGTATGACAAATGGTCACTTTGAACCTTCTTGTATTCTCCAGACATCAACTAAATTCAGTGCAACAGAATATATTTATGTAAAAATATACTTTTAAACATGGACAAATAATTCTGTCACCCACATGTGGGTGACACGGCAGTCAAAGTGTTAAATGCAAACATAGCGATGTAGAAGCTGTTTTAAATAATAGTAAGTCGCCTCAGAGGCGCCATTTTAGCTCTGAGGGTTAAGCTACGCTTTAATTTTGAACGCACCAAATCCGTAATCTATAAATTCCTTCATAAACGATTTTATAACGTAAATAGATTGCAGATTTCATGTATTCCCGGAGGTGAGATTAAAACAATTAGCGGATACGTTGTTTTGCAACCGTATAACGACTTCCAAAGAGAAGTTTTCCGACTTCCAATCGCAGGAAGAAATTTTGATATCGCAGGAAAGTTCTTTCGCGAAGACAGAGTCAATCTTTGCATTTTCAATCTGTAATAGATCAACGGTGCGACGGTTATGGGAGCATTAATTTCCGCGTAGACAGCGAACAAGACATCCCGGTGATCAGTTTTTAATGTTACACCCTGTACACGTTGTATATCAGGCCGTTACAGAGACAGGAGAATTTCTCGAACGAACGGAACGGTGAATGGAAACGAACGAACGCTTGTTGACCCGTTAACCCCTTGCACGACGAGTGGAGCTCACGAAGAAGATTTCAAACAGCCACTGCTAAATATATATTTATTATTAATTGAGCCTGAAATAAAATTCTGTGCGCTTCTTGTCGTCGATACATAACCGTTGGATTGACACGAGGACGTATGACAAACGTAGTCTTCTTCGTTCAATTTTTTTTTTTTAACAAATTTTCTGATCACCGGTAGCTATGAAATATGAATCGTAGTGCAAGGGGTTGAACGCTCGTCGCAAGATCGTACAGATACGGTTTTATAATGATCTCTCTGTTCTAAGAAGCTGTTTACATTTTAAGTAGCCTGATACAGATTCGTCTATACTGGTAGCCAGGGATCGAAAGAGTTACACGACAGTTTCTTAAGTACCATTTTTCTCAGGCATGGAACTTTTTTGAAAAATGTTCCCAACGTTACTACAATGATATTACACGATAGAATCCTTTGATATCGTCACTGTATTTCCTATTTCATCTTCTCGTTTCTATCAAGAACACGTGAAGTACGCAGTCCAGTTATTACAAGACGCACACGTGTCGTTTACTCGCAATATTTGCACCGACGATTCGCATCTACGCTTCTCAACTGTGTGAGAACACTTTTGGAAAATGTTCCTGCTGAACAGAAGCAAAAAGAACCGATAGTAATTAGCTAGTTCCTTGCACTATGATCAGAGCTGGATAAAATACTATTTGAAATAGTAAATATAAATTCTTTGTTAGATAAATGGATTTGTTGGATTGTCAAAATAGCGAACACTTTTCTTTTGAGTGCTGTGATTCTATGCGAGAAAATATGTAAAAATTATTTCCGGATAATTTTACCATTTAAAACAGTATTTACAAATATTTTTCTGGAGAACTTTGGCCAGCTCTGACTGTGACTCCATCCGGCGTTACAATAACGACTACATTGTTCGACGTTGCTAGTTTGCTACAAGAGAAATTAAATAACGTACCGCCGTGAATAAAACAGATGAAACACTCGTATTCAACGCTCGAGAACAACGTGGCGGTCGACGAGTTAATAAATTCCGACCTTGCTCGGTTGACGGAGAACAAGAAGTTAAAAAGTAAAGACAACAACGGTTTACGTATTTCGATCCCTGCTGGCAACACGCGATCGTCATTGGTGTATCATCACTCTTTCTTCTCTCTCTGTCCGTCGCTGTACATTTTGCGGCCGGACATCTCCAGTATCGCTTTCGAGGTGTTGTCTTGGTCGAGCACCGACTTGGAGTCTCGCACGTTTTCCTCTGCCTCTGGTAACGGGCCCACGCCCCACACCTCGCAGTGTTTGATTTTGAAGTCCTCCTTTCCACTGAGCTGAACGTAGTTCTGGAAGGTGGTGCAGGTCAGGCTGGACTTTCCTGTTCCGTACTCGCTCTCCAGCCATAGTCCAGGGTAGTTCAGCTGTCCTCCCATGAGCAAACCGTTAGGCATAGTCTGTTGATAAAGATTCAGATACTGATAGTGTTTGTTGTAACCGGTGGACTGGAAGGTCAATATGTCTGGCTCGAGTTTGAACAGGAACGACGAATGATTCCCTATGAAGTTGGGCCCTAGGGCCCAGCTGTCCGAGGCGAATCCGCCAAACACGTGATTATCGGTATCCTGGAGGATAATGATCGTGGAGCCTTGCATAGTGATTCGGCCGAGCATCGTCGAGAACGACTCGCCGTGCACTTGGCTGGAGAAGAGGAATCTCCATTCGTCGCGCAGCTCGTGCGGTAAACTCAAATTCAGAAATAGAACGTCGCCGAGTCCTAGAATGCTAGGGAAGTGCGGTATGTTCTCCAGACCCTTGCAGACCGGCAGCAAATTCAAGTCGTTTATTCGGCTGCTGGAACTCTTGTCCCCCTTCTTCTGGGAGACTAGGAAAAGGCATTGGAAGACATGCGATTGGATAGTTTTGAAGGTCGCAGCGGTGACGAACCAGTTCTCGATTTGATCGGCCGTCAACGTCTCCCCGTGTTTAACGATATCTTCGCACAGAGTCCTTGAACGCATACCTATCCTCCTGGTGTTTACAGTACAGCCGATGCTGCTCCAGGTCATGTAATGCGCGTTCCCAGAGTTCTTCTGGAGCCTCAGGTAGGAGTTGATGGTCGCCTGAACGTACTGTAGAAAAATCTCGGTCGGTATCTCGTGTTTCTGCTCCTCCTCGGAGAACCCGTTCAACACCAAACTAGTCCTCTCCTCTGGGCTGCCTCGAACGGAGTACACGTACAAACGGCCGAAGTTCTCTCCGTTGATGGCAGATACCTTTTTTCCTGGCTCATGGCAGAGGAACCGCACCACGAATTGCAATAATGTGTCGTCCAGATGGATCGACCAGTGCTTGAATATGTCCTCCCGCTTTATGGAGCCTGAGCTACGGAACATCGACTTGAACAGGTTTTCTACCAATGTCAGCTCATCCGCGGATAGGATATTCGCGGAGGAGGCTGTACGGCTCCATGCGTGACCCATCTGAAACAGTACACGTTGGTTAAGTCTTTAGATGGAGTTAGGGAATTGTGCTTTGATCAGACAGAAACGTGATAGATAGAATTGAGGAAAATATAAAGCAAATGGATAGTGGATCTACAGAAACTTGTATTCAGCTACAATATATACAAACATATTCATAGGCAACGTATAAATCTATGCGAATCTCTGTAGGCATCGATAGAGCTTTATCGAATTAACATTACAAGTTGTATTAATTAGACAGGATGTTTCTGTTGTGCTAGTACTTAGTCAACATTTTCTACAGTGCTCTCAGGAATACTTCTCAACTCCTGCATGGTTTCTCATCGCTAGAAACTGAATGATTTTAGAATGATTTTGATACTATACAAATACTATAAATAGACTTGGGCATTGCTGTTGAAAGGTTAAATAAATAGTCAAAATTTAGATATTCGTATCGCTTAAGATTAAGTAAGCACACAAAATCCCCGTGACATTCAACTCGTTAACTGATAAGAAAGTGACAGTAGTAAAAATTAACACTGACATTGAAAAATGCCGCGATTTCGACCGGCAGCTGTCTGGAACAGGTGCGAATGTATTGAAATACACAACAGTAATGTTAACTCGATAAAATTCGACTGATACCTATGTCCACCGAATTTAGTTCCCGATGACAAGTTTGTCTGAGCAGCGATCGCTTATGTTAGTCGACATCGACGTGTCGCTTTCTCTTTGTTGGCATTCACAGGTCGTCGACGTATCGTCGATCATGTACGTGACAGGTGACCGAAAAAAAAGGAAAATAACAGCTTCTTTCCTCGTTGAACGATCGGGACAAAAGACGTCCCGACGATCAGGAAATAAGGAGATCACAGAAATCTACACACACATATACACGCACACAAACCTCCGTGATTTTTCACCGTTGTTAATTAAGATCGGTGGAAAGCGACGATGGTGAAAGTACGCGCGAGGCTGCGCACTTTTCGCCCGAATCAGGTTCGATGCATCCGAGACGAAGTTCCGAGACCGGAACTCGTCGACGGAACGGTCCGCGACCTTAACCGTTCCGACGCGATAAATAAAGTATTTTGAGGTTAGCCGAATAAGGGCAGTCTGCTACTTGTGCGCCTATCGACTCCCGTCACCGCGCACGCGCCGTGGCCGAACGCGGGCGTGCGCACTGTTCCACTTTCGCAAAGCTTTCGTGCGCGACTTTTCATCCGGAAAAACAATAAAAGAAACTGTTTTTCCGGCGTCGAGCCTGTCCGAGTGAACTCGATCGAATCCTGACGACTGTTGCACGCTCCAACCGAGACCAGAACCGAGTAAAACTTTTTGCTGAGATAAAACATATTTCAAATGTTACATTGAATAGAAGTTGTTGCGCAATACAAATAAAATGCGTCAACGAGCCGTTGAGTTTATAACATAATATAGAATGTTTTCATTGTTTATTGAATAGTATTTGAAGGGAAATATTACAAGGCACATGGTTATATTTTTATTATGGGCTTGAATAAAAGGGTTTTAGAAAATCCTCCAAGGCGCCAAAACTCACTAAGCATGGCGTTTTCATTGGCCGAGCCGAAACCGCCGATTTCCAGCCGCGCTCTGATTGGTCCGTGTTTTTCGTTCGTAACTTCTTAACCAAACCGCGGAAGACATTTTCGGAAAGGAAAGAGTTCTTTCAAATGCCCTCAGCAATTGTTCGTTTCGAGATTTTTCTACGTTTTGGGGAAATAGTGTTACGGATCCCAGTTTTGTGTGATTAGTGAATGGGAGCTAATGAAGAAAGTATAAAGGGCAATAAAGTGTATTTTAGAACGTAGGTGTTTCCAACATGGGTAAGGATCACGTTTGTGGTTATATTTTCAACAGCGCAACGATGCAGTTAAATTGTACGTTAGTATCGTAGCATTATTTTCAGAGATTGAATTAGTTGTGGAACTTTGTAGTAGTTGCTATTTAAAACGAGGACCCGTAGACCTTTTCTGGAAAATGTTCTCGCATTATAAGCTCCGATGGGAAACGGGTAAGGAACGATTTATAGTTTCGATAAAATTTAGAAAGATATAAATAGAAACGGTTCTATATCGTATATTTTGTTCATCGATGTTTAAAAAATCTCTCGATCGTCGCAGTAAATACTTTATGCCATTTTGATGGACAGCAACAACGTTGAACAACTTTAACAAATAAAACGACATTGCGTTTCTCTTGGGAAATCTTTTCAAATTATGAAACGGCATTTCGAATCCGGAGATAATTCGTTTGAAAGCTAATTGATGCAGATAATTGTTTATCTCGATGACTGACTATTTGTTTAGTTTCAGCATTTGTTGTAGGAATGAAACGAATTCGATACTCAAATTGGCACGTGATTATTGCAAATCTAATTTTGAACGGAACAATGCGGTCCGTGTCGCTGATGGACCATGATAATTATTAATACTGAATAATTAACCGAATAATCGTCACCTACATAGTAAGGGGCGGAAAACCGATAAAGGGTCCGCCGTGTTGCTGAACATTAATAATAGCAATGGAGATTCCCGGGAGCAGAAATAATTATTCTGGGAACCATAAATAATCCCCTGGTCTTCCAATACAATTGCGATCTCGCTAAATATTTGTTTACTCGTCGAAATTACCGGGCCAACTGTAATGCATTATAACGATCAATTATAAACGACCGAAATGTAGACCAACGAAATATTTCGACGCGTAGCTCGTATCAATCTTGTTCGCTATAAAAAGGAAAGCTCAAATATTTATTCCTATTCGCTATCCAACCATCATCATGCGAACGCATTCATGCCGCTGCACCATCCATTATGCAACAAAAGGATCACGTGTGCATGAATAAATCGAATCGAGTTAACCCGTTAACCGTAGAAGACGAATCGAAACGTCATTCAAGCTCGATTTCCTTTCCGAAGCATCTTTCTATTTTCTTGTTTCGGTTACGCAGTTAGAATTTACGATTCTAACCCTTTCATCCCTTTCTCTAAACATCTTATACAGGGTGTCAAAAAATATTATACTTTTATAAAAATAATTCTTTCCTTTGCGAAGATACTCTCCACGGGTCAGTCGCGGAGTTATTTGCGAGGACCAATCGGCGCGCGGCTGCAGCGAACGGATTCCGGCTCGACCAACGGCAGACTGCCCTCAGGACTCGCCCAACGCGCTGATTGGTCCGTCCTTTTTCGTTAATAACTCTTTAACTAAGCAAAGAAGAAGATTTTTGCAAAGGACAAAGTTGTTTGAAATCACCTCGGGAAAACCATTCTATTTGATGAACCAGCATTTATGGGTTACAGGAATTTTATACGGTTATGCTTTCTTAAAATTTATCTATTCATTAATTATACATTTAAGAATATATTTTAGCCATCCCACGGTAATCGGCCCTTGGTCGATCCCAGATAATTTTGCCGTATTGCGAATTGTGAAAATTGCTAGAATTCGTTTTCTGTGCAGCTAATATTCCGGAAGGTGGCCGACGTCCGACGCGAAAAGGAGCTAGCCGAGAAGAGGAAAAACGAGCCGCAGTTGGATCAAGCGCAAGATCATCTGGTGCGCAAAATTTTCTCGAGGTAGGGACAGATTTGTTGCCATTGAGCTCGAATGGATACCGATCGCGAATCCATTCCGCGCGAAACGACGCCCGTTGCTTCGCTCGACAGTCCCTCTACGCAGCTCTTGTTTCTTGCGATCGATGCACGAAATACGCTTGCTCCGGGAAACGAAGAAATCGACGAAAATTAAGCAAACGAATCTGCGGAAGACGTTCGATCATATTTAACATGTCACATCAGGTTTCACGGCATTCATTCTAAAAACATGAGAACAAGAGGATCGACGCCTTTACTCAAAACTTCGCAAGAAATCACTGAAAAGCGAAACGAACATCTTGCTCTTCGTGTCCTCACAAATTACAGCCGCCATTTTTAATTTCGCATAAAGTCTAATCATTGCATTATTTTAGACGTATCAAAAACACGATCAAGCGAAGGAATCGATGTTGATCGATCTCCTCTCCCGTACGGTTCAGTTCGAAACTCTTTCGATTCGCATAAACACGTCTGACTGGGCAAACAAAAGGGACAACAAGATGGAGCTTGCTGCGCGGACGTCGCCTGTATATCCTACGGAAAGGAGGAAAGCCGACCGAAACCAAAAAAGACAAAATAATAAGAAAAGAGACAAGAAGCAACTCTCGAGCGAATCGCGGCGGGCGTCTTCGACGAAATATTCGTTTTGAAAGGCGCGTGCGTTCTCTCGCCGTTGTTCGATCGATGTTGCCGCTCGAAGCGGAAGGAGCTTCGTGTTTGACGGGACAGGGGACACATCCTGGTCCTGGTAATCGAGACTTATGTCCTCTCAGGCGAGAACACGAGGTGCTCCTCGGAATGTGTCGGAACAGTGGGGAACGCGCGTGCGCTCGCATCGATTGTTCGGCGGCTATAGGCGGTCCGAACCGAACGATATTATTCTCTATACATATATGTACGGGGTGTCCCGAAAAGTTGAAAGAAATTTCAAACGGGGAATTCCTGGGACGATTGCGAGCAACATTTCCCTTTGCCAATTCGCGTTTCGAAGTCTCGTTCGCGATTTATCAACGGAAAACGCGGGCCAATGAACGCGCGGCGGGGGCTAACTTACGGGAAGACGTCTCGTTACGCCCAGCCCCCGGAGCGCTCCGATTGGTCCGTGCTTTTCGCTGATAACTCGGAAACGAAGCGTCGAAGCGCGAATCGATAAAGGAAAATGTTGCTCGGAATCGCTCCAGGAAGCTCCCGTTTCAAATTTCTATGAGCTTCGCGAGAACCCTGTATGCAACAACAAGATCTCGTTAAATGCAACCACCTCGGGTCCGAAACGCTGCACTTTCTCTCCTCGAGAGATACGGCCCACGGTAGTGGGAAGAATACCGTGCCAGTTATTCGTACAGTTAAAGCGACTTGGTCGTGCAGCGTGTCAAGGTAGTAGCATTTATCGCGACTTCGTTGCACATGAGTTTACGAACGACCAGGTGAAAGAAAAAAGGATTCGTTAACGAATTCAACGGAAGTAAGGAAAAGTTTTTCGCAAGAAAGTATGAGAGCATGTGCGTGTGCGAGCGAGCCTGCGTCTGCGTAGATGAGAGCGAGCGAAAGGAAAGAGTGTGCGTGAAGGAAAGGGAAGTAATCGGAAGTAATGGAAAGTAACGAAATGACGCGGATTTAAATGAAAGCAGAGGTGAGTCGTCAGCGGGCGATCCACGTCTCATTACCGCTACTAAAAACTGCTACTCTGCTACTACTATTACTACTATTACTATTACTACTACTACTATTACTACTACTACTACTCTACTACTACTATTACTACTACTACTACTTTACTACTACTATTACTACTACTACTACTACTACTATTACTACTACTACTACT
>CM052089.1:20109589-20152899 GCA_028453745.1 Agapostemon virescens
TCGGAAAATCAATGCGCCGTAACAGGAACCGAGGGATCCGGGGAACATCTTGGATGGTTCGAGATCCATCGGGATCCATGGGGATCCATCGATCCCTCGATTGCACGAAGGGGAACCAGACGAAATGGGAGAACGCGGAAAGAGTAGAATTTTTCGGATTTGTCGGAAAATTGACGCGCCGTTACAGGAACCGAGGGGGCACATTACGGGCTTGGATAGTTCGAGATCCATCGGGATCCATGGGGATCCATCGATCCCTCGATCGCACGAAGGGGAACCAGACAAAATGGGAGAACGCGGAAAGAGTAGAATTTTTCGGAAAATCAATGCGCCGTAACAGGAACCGAGGGATCCGGGGAACATCTTGGATGGTTCGGGATCCATCGGGATCCATGGGGATCCATCGATCCCTCGATCGCACGAAGGGGAACCAGACGAAATGGGAGAACGCGGAAAGAGTAGAATTTTTCGGATTTGTTGGAAAATTGACGCGCCGTAACAGGAACCGAGGGGGAACATTTCGGGTGGTTCGAGGATCCATCGAACCGGGATCGGCGCGCGGCATTGGTGGATCGGTGTCAGTCCGAGCTCTTTGCGGACTCTCGTATAAAAGAAAAAAAAAAAAAGAATAACGATCGCGCGATCTCGAAGCGAGCCGGCGAACGAAACGCGACGAACGAAACGAAACGGAACAGCGTGTCTCTTATCACCGTGTCGCCGCGTTTCCTGTTCTTTGTTGTTGTTTCTCGGTCAGGAGCGATCGTCGACGATTCGTCCGTGGACAGACAAGCGCGCGCGCGCCTGCTCGATCCTCGAGGAATCGGCCCGCGGATCAGTGTCGCCGTACAGGGAAAATCGAGGGGAGTACCTTTACCCTCCCTCCGACGTTGTCGGGCTGGGAATAAGCGCGAACGAAGTGGTTGAGGAAGGGGAAACGGCGTCGTGGAGGGGGCAAGGTAGAACGGAAGACGAGCGTTGATTCGGCGACACTGCCGTCGGTGGGCCAAGCCGAGGGAATTCAGGGGGATACGGTTACCCTCTCCCTTCGACGCTGCCGGGTCGGTCACGACGCGGATTGGGTGCGCGCTTTGCGTCACGTGACCGGCCCGTGCCGGAAAAGTGGGGATGCTCGTCGTCGGAGAAGGGGTAAGGAAGAGAGGGGAAAGTGTCTCAATCTGGCGACCTTGTCGCGGAAAGATGCACGGAAACGGAAAGAGAGCGTGAGAGAGAGAGAGAGAGAGAGAGAGAGAAAGAGAGAGAGGGAAAAGAAGAAAGCGTTGTCGAATGGCCGTGCCTCGAAACGATCCACGATCCAACCGATCCATCCGTCATCTTTTCGATCTTTCGGATCGGTACCCGAAGCTCCGGACGCTTCTGATTCGACCCTCGTCCGTCCCTCCTTCTGCAAACTTAAAGCGTTGACTGCCACGTCGATCGTACATTATTATTATTTATTAGTAGATTGCGAATTCGACGGGTTAACGATGAAATTGTGAATGGGTGAAGGATCAGTCCTAGAGATCAACCGATAAACGGAGCAACCTCCCTTTCATCTGCCTGCACAAAATTGTCTACCGGAATTACCGAAAAACCAAAGCGAAACACAATGTTATCCCTTAGCACTATTATTTAAATAATTGTAACATCGCTGTCTTCGCATCCAAGAGATTGATAAAATTTTCAAAGTCGCAAGCATGAGTAACGGTAAAAGAAATTGCCATACTATTATTTAAAACAATTTCAACCCTTTGCACTCAAATGCTAACTCTGGGGCGCCACTAAAAATTGCAACATCATTATTTGAAATAATTCTTACATAGCTATGCTTGCATCTAGGAAAGCGATAATAGTTCCACTATTGCAAAGACGAATAATAGTAAAAATCTGAATATGCATAAGAGGAAATAAAATTGAAATTTGTAAAATTGAAAATAGTGAAATTTTCAAGAACAGAAGACAAGCTTTGGTTTTCGAAGGTAAAACAGCTTCAAGTGCAAAGGATTCGCATAGGTGTCTTTACATCTGAGAGATTGATAAAAATCAAATGGTCGTAAGCGCGCGTAACAGTAACATGTAGAATAAAAATGCCCGGAAGAAGTGCTTTGATTTTCTAATTAGAACAGCTTCGAGTGCAAAGGGTCGCATCCTTTTTGACACGTTTGATAGACCATAAAAGTAATGCGGTAGCATTTTGAAATTTTCCTAGCGTATTTATTACTAATAAATTACGCCCACCTAGTTTCGCCGTAAACTCGTCGAATAGCCGCAGTCTGTTTATCAAGGTCTTCGGATTTACGGTAGAAGAACGTGAATATCGTAGCCGCGATTATGGTCGTGCGAGACCCGAGGCACGGCCACCGAAGAAACGGTGTAACAGAAAAGCGTGCGTTTACGATACCGACACACCGTAGAACTCGAAGCGCTCGAGTGCCGCAGCATGCTCGACCAACGAAAAACGAGAGATCTCATTCACCGTTTCGCTAATCTTCCCGCACGTTGTTCGCTCGAAATCGGTATTTGGGGCCGAACGGCTCGAGAAAACGATCGAGAAGCGTCATTATTACGAACCGTCATTACGAATCGTCGTCATCGACCGCGCGACGCACCGTATCGTCGAGAGATCAAATTGTAGCATCGAACGAAGCCTGGCTAGAATACTCAAAAGAAAGCTGCTTTCGAACTTATAATAAAAAAACCATTAAAACTTGACGAGGACGATTTTCTGTGCGCACAGCACACGATCGAACACACCCTCCAAAATTCGAATTTCGCTTGGAAAACTGTTTTTCTGCCTCCACTCGCTGACTCGCTGAGAAAAAGGACTACTAACTGTCTTTCGAAATGGGCTTGACAACTTCAAACTTACTTTTAGACGCGTTAGAAGGATTAGACTTGCTAGGCGCAACGTGTTAACGGAAATTGCAAATTGCTATTGGTCGAGACACAGCGAAAAGAAAAGAGTAATGACCACGATTTTTAACTTTTATATTTGTGTCTATAATGAAATTATAAAATATATACCTTTTGTAGATCTATGCAATCGCCGTGAATACAGAGTGAAGTCGCGTTAAACGCCGACACCGCGGGTCTGACACGTTGCGCGATAGATATGCGGTAAGTACTCGAATAACGCTACAGGATGACTGCCTGATACAGTATTGTATCCTAGCCCTCGAATTTTGACTCGGATTCGTGCACACGATGAGTGCAACGTTTCGGATCAGAGGTGGTGACATTTAACGCGACAGTATTCGCGAATGCTTCAGTCAAAAATCGTCGCAAAGCCTCTGTACGATCCGCCACGCCAATGATCCTGAGCGTTTCTCCCGCGAACCTTGAGGAGTTTTCCTCGCGGGAGATTATGGTCGCCGTTGGCGGCGATGCGGATCGCGCGAGGACTGTGCTCCTTACATCACAGAAACGGTTAATCAAACTTAAAGAATATGTGTATCGTGTAAAGTAAGAAAAAAAGAGTTCGGCGCACTCCGGAAGAGGACACGATCTTTCAGACACGTTTCTCCATCACGTGGATGTAGAAGCCTGGATTCTTCACGTCGTCCATCTGCTTGAAGTCTCCGTAGATGGTGTGCTTAGCCCGGAAGTGGAACGCCTCGTCCAACATGTTCCTGAAGACGGTAAGCCGGTGGGGATAATACGAGAGCCTGAACTCGCTGACCTGCTCCTGAGCGTACTCGTCGTTGGCGTCGTCCAGGGTGATCATGTAGTCCAGGGTCACGATCGCTGGCTTGCCCGAGACGAACAACACCGACGCCTTTATGTTCGTCATGTGCTGGCTCTGGAAAAAAGAAGTACGGTCGTTAACGATAGTTCACTTGAATTTTCTAACAAATAGACTGCGAATCTTTGTGCAAAATAAAAATTCTCCGCCTCCATTTTACGAAAAACAGGACTCGAAATTACTGCCTTTCTTTAACACTTTAACTGCCCAACTAACGGCCTAGAAAATTCCACAAAATCAAACTAATTTATTTAATGCAGCAACAATTGAAAATTTAAAATGTTTGACACATAGTTACCCTTCAACCTTTTTGTACTCTCCAGACATAAACTAAATTAAGTGCAATGAATATATTAGCGTACAAATTAATTTTTATACATGAACAAATAATTCTGTCATCCATATACGGGTGACATGGCAGTCAAAGTGTTAAGCCCTTGTACTAACTACTTGTTTTCTGGTTACAGTAATTGGAACAACTTTGTAGTTCAGAATTTCCTACAAGAAGATCAAAATGTATGTACATTGTACATCTACATGCTCTGCGATCACTATGCATTAACGACAACAAAGTAGAATTTTAATTCGGTATAATAATTTGACTGCCAGCCACATTTTAAGTCACAGAATTATTTGTTCGTATTTATAATATCAGTGAAAATATATAAATTACTTCTAGGGCTTGGTAGCTTAAGCATTAACCCGTTGCCTGCCATGTTAGTTAAGTGATAACGATGCTCTAATCTTAGAGTATAATCTAGGTTTAAATTTCAGCATTGTTACATTGATATTTCGTGGCATTCGTTTTATAAAAATCATTTTCACGTAAGTTGTTAACACAGCAAAGTCTGTGAAATTAATTTGTCTATCCTAATTAGAAATATTCCCTTATATTGTCACTGTAATGTGACACTGAATCCGATGGCGGAGAGGGGAGCCGTACAAACTATACTTCGGCATCCCTCCTCGCGATCTTCGACCCAGTCGAAATCACAGCGATCATAATATCTCGGAGACATTTGATACTCTCCTTATCGCTTGCCGCTAAAGAAACCCGATCAATAGCCTCCTCTATTTTTCTTAATACTTCGTTGTTTATTTCTACGCGCGTGAAATTAATCGCGCGTTTCAGACTGCGGAACTTACGTTATAGTATATGCATTTAGGAGGTATGTTTCCGGTGTCGATGATGTAATCGTAGTTCCTGTGATCGATCAGCAACAAACCGTCAGGTTTCACGCAGCTTTCGAAGTTCAGCAGCGCTTGCCTGTAAACGATTTGCCGGAAGAATTAAAAAGTTGCTAATAACAGTCTCGAGGAACGTGTCGGGTCGGTGCAACAATTTGTGAATTTTAAAAGGTGTTTCCAAAATTAATAAAAATTTATTTAGAGCTAACAGTGGAACATCCAAGGCCCTGTTATGTTGACAATTATGGACAATCTTGATTAATTTATTGTTGACATTTTTATAAGACAATATTTACCAGATATTGTCAATGCTTCAACGTTAAATTGCAAAAGAAGGGATTGGTCAGGAATGTTTTCACTGACCCAACACGTAGGAAGCTTTATTTATTAGTTACCTCTGTTCCCGTTGATCACCAAACGTGTCAGGCATGTGTGCAAAACTATTTCCCAGGCAAATCACCGCATCGAAACCTTCCCCTAGCAGGTGTTTAATATCCTTGGGCAGGGTCAACCAATTCGCTTCCTCGATCACTGAAAAATATTACAATGAAAATCATATTCGTACAAGGTAAATTCCTGGTGCCCGTAACATTTTTAACCCCTTGTACTCTAAGCAATTAGAAACTCAAAATATTTCTTCACCTACAGTAACTCCACTGTACATGGTTTATCTCCTTACATATAAACTTCATTACTATCTCAGTTCCGTATACGACTAACAAACAATAAATACGCGTACACCAATAACGGGATATCAACGACCAACGAAATGTAACAATAACGGAAACAACATTGACACTGATAACTAAACACGCTTTCCGATCTCGCGGTAGGGTTTTCGGTGTCCTAGTCGAAGATCTCCCAAAGATCCTGTGAGTGAGAGGAAAATTCTACGTCCGTCGAAGGCGTGGGAAAAGTTGCCACTAAAACTAGCGACTCTAGAAAGTCGTCGTCGCTTTCGAGGACTTTCTAGTGACCGGTTCAGGGTTCTGGCGGTTGTCGTTTTTACGATCTCTGTCCTTCAAACCCGACCCCCTACGGCTCACACTCGAGAACTTCCGCGTGCGAAGATCCCTTCTTTCCCACGTTGCGAGTTCGCTACAACTACCACCACGGTACTTACAACACTGAAATTACGATCGGTTTCTTAAATGCGAACCTAACAATGCAAACGATATTTCAATTAATGGTACTGCAATTTTCTGTGGCACCATTCGAGCGATGGTGTGTGTTCAGTTTGAAAATCGACAAATCAGCGAGCAGCTTACCCCAATTGTCGAACGCCGGTTCCTTCCGCCGGTCCCATCTAGCTTTCAGAGCGTACTTCAACATCTTATCGGAAGCGTCGACGCTGACCACCTCGAAGCCCTCCTCGAGAAGCATAATCGAGTCGACGCCGGTCCCGCAGGCTACGTCCAGAATCCTTTGGCAGCCTTTGTCCCGCAGAAGACCGACCAGGAAGTCTCGGTAATTCTGTGTCCTCTGTTTCTTGTCGCCGATGAACACCTCCCATACTTTCGCAGCTGTGCCGTCGGCATACTGGTCACGGACTCCTTCGGCTGCTGTGCCGAGAGACCGCGTACGGAATACAGAGTCCATCATATCTGCAAAATTACGTTCGTTATTTTCAATGAACATAGTGCGCGCGGCATGCGGAAGGCAGAAACGAAATTATCATTATTATCGATATATGTTTAGCCAACTGTTCCGCGATAATATCGCACTATCCGTTAGATAAACTACGAAAACCCGTTAACACTTTTACTGCTACACCGACGATCTCAGAAATTCCAGCAAATCACAGTTATTTATTTAACAAGTTGTGAACAACACACTACCAACGATGGTCAATCGGGTGACCGGCGATTATTACGACATTGTAGCGCGCCCACCGAATGTATTAATTTATTAATGCTGAGATTGGCTAGATTATAGCGTGAAGGAAAAGAGAACAATGTTTCAACTTGGGTCTGCTACTAGAAGACTCCGTCGGTAAGCTAACTAGCAGGTCCTGCCTTGGATGTTGGAAGGTGATTGCGGACGGTATATATACGAATCGGACGAGGATCAGGTACTAGCGAGAAAGTCGTTAAATTGCCCATTTATTGGCGAGTGTAGGAAATAGAACACCGCCACAGTGTGTACGATAAGAATTCGGTTAAACAAAACGCGTAAGATTCGCGGCGGCAGTCAACGTGTTAATTAATTAAAAATAAATGAAATTGAAACTTCGGTGCACATCACAATCTTATTACTGGAATCACAGATCAAGTAAAAATTATGCGCGGTATTAAAACGGAAATGGGAGATTTGCCGGGTAATTCTGAACAACATTCTCTTTGCGAATTCGCGATTTGGCGCTTCGTTTTCGAGCTATTAACTGGATTAACTGAACTCCTGCATTTTTCGCGAATAATTCTAAAACAAACCGTTGAATCGCGAATTGACAAAAGTTTCGTCGAGTCCCTTGAAAAAGACGGTCCCCGAGGCCACGTGCAGTAACTTTTTCCTTTGCGAAAATGTTCTCCGCGGCTTGGTTAAAAAGTTATCAGCGAAAAACATGGACCAATTAACGCGCGGCTACGGCGGTCGTGTCTCCGATTGGCCCGCATTTTCCGCGAACCATTTGAAAAACGAAGCGTCAAACCGCGAGCCAATAAGGAAAATGTAAGCTCAAAATCACCTCGGCAATCTCTCACTTCAAATTTCTTTGAATCTTACGGGTCATCCTGTATTATTAATGTTTTCACAATTCATACGTTAAAAAGTTCAACTATTTAGCACTATTCCCGTACACTGCGAGTCTGCGAAAAAAGTCACTGTTCAGGTCACTGTACAACGATCTCCGGCAGTATCTCTTAGCGAGAGCTTAGATCCTAGATCTCGCGACACCCCCAGTGCCGTCAGATTAAGATTTGTCTCCCACTCTACCTAACCCCTTCCAAGACGTCGGTTCCCCCCATTCCTCTGGGGGCTAGCATCCCCACCCTTTCGCCACGTACCCGTCACGTGACCAGCTTTCGTCTGTTTCGTGCGTATGTCCGAACGTCACGTGGTCAGTCCCATAACGACAGAAAGAGAGGTTAACCGTGATCCCTTCAATTTCCCCGATCCGCCGACACTCGACAGCCCCCTTCCCTTTTTCCAGCTCGAGGAACTCATCGCGCAAACAGATTTCCTCGTATCGGCTGTTGTGGTTCAGAACCGTACGAAACAATGCCGGCATGCTATTTGAGAAGCCGGATAAACCCCTTGTTGCGCGCGAACCTTATCATCCGAGAACGAGCAACAATCGAACGTAAGAATGTCCGAAGGTCTTCTTGAAATTTTATAACGATTCTCGTTTAACTCTTTGAAGCGCGCTGGTATTGAAACTGTCCCACCTCTTTAACGCGCGAACATGCACAGTGGTTTTATTTTTTTACCCAAACACAACATGAGCCTTTTTATTATCTAAAATTCCGTGCCTCGAAGGATTAACGAACACGGCCAAACTGGCTGAGAGAAGTCTGCGAGCACGTACATTCTACAAAATTATAAAACTTTGCATACAGGTGGAGCAAGCTGTGCCTGTCGCATCTCCATTTTCTTTTTCGCGCTGCTTAACGGGGTGAAATCTCCTCGAGAAAAAATGTCAATGTTCTTCCCGAGATACTTCGACAGCAGTGGTTAATATTAAGAAAAATAGTAAAATGAAAGTTGTATGATATTCTTCATCTTTCATTTCAGCATATTTCTTAATATTATTTGCTGTTCTCGAGATAATCTGCGAAGAAGAAAATATTAAAATTGTTTTCGAGGGCTGATTTGATTAGAGAAGTAGCACGTAAAGAATGGGATCGCATTAGGTGTACAAGGTTTCATAAATTTTTTAACGTACGGGTTTGCGAAGTTCTCTTGTTAATTGTTCGACTCTAGGCTTAAAACTGTTAATTAGGTCTAATTAGGATCGCAATGCTATCGAGACATGATTTACACCCGGAAACCTGGCGATAAATCTCGGTGGATCATACAGTGCATCATTGTATTAATGCAATCGACGTCGTCACCGTGAGTCGGCAGGAATGCAGACACGTTCGAACACATCTGACGCATTGACAGTCACCTTTTAGCAATAAATTTGTTGATCCAGAAAATGCAAGGAGGTTCAGGGACTGCTCGGTGTAACGCATTTTATTTTTTCGATTTCTAACTCATTCGATAACCTACTTCGTTTTCGCGGAGTTTGTTAAGGCCGCTGATTTTCCAATCGATGTGAGAATAGGTTATGTTCGCGGACCGTGAAAACGCTTTTAGATATTGCATCGTAAATTTCGACGAAAAATAAATATAAAAGTTTTCGTTCGACCGTTGCTAATAAAATATTCGTTCGCAATTTGATTAACAATCGTTAAAAAAATGGTTCGCAAACCGGGTGGAACAGCGCTACTTTGATAAGAGCGTATACTTGGAAGAGAGATTCAGAAAGGAGAAACGCGAGCAAATAAATTGAATGTTTGAATTTTTGTTCAGATAACGAAGCCGTCTGGTTCAAATTAACGACGGCCAGTTTATCGTCATTATCGAAACATAATTTCAGCAGAAATTTCATTTGAAAAAAAGATCATTGATAATCGAGAACAAGAACCACCCCCTGCCACTGTAATATCGAGTCGATATCAAATTGAAATTAAAATCGAATTCAACTTCTATTTCACCGTTCTCGATATGTAGGTTAGCACGCGTAGAGAATACGCGCACGTGCAGTAAGCAAGAATGGTCTTTTTCTTGTAGGAAATAACGAACGTCAAAGCAGTCTCGATAACCGCAACCGTGAAATAATAGTGCAAGCGGTTAAACGAGAAAATAACCGAGATAGAATTAATAGGTGTTTACCTAGCGTCTTATCTCCTATTAA
This sequence comes from Agapostemon virescens, assembly GCA_028453745.1. Taxonomy (NCBI): domain Eukaryota; kingdom Metazoa; phylum Arthropoda; class Insecta; order Hymenoptera; family Halictidae; genus Agapostemon; species Agapostemon virescens. The sequence goes on from CM052089.1 coordinate 20,119,414, forward strand.
AATGATCCGCAAGTGGACAAGATAAGATTGCGGGAAGACCTGTTACGAAATTTCGACGGATTAACGAACACCGGGCGCACGGGTCACTCTCGATTCATGGATATGCGTAAAATCGTTGCGTCAGATGACCGTTACAACGTTACATCCCATATCGACTCTTCAAAACCACGTTCGTAGCTCGAATAAAATTTCTACGAATATTATAAGACAGACTATCGAACAATTATCAATAAATACTTTTAAAAATGTAAAAAACACAACGGAGATCGCGTTTACAACTCGAATAAAATTTCTGCAAACGTACAGGGCACTCTATCGAGAAATTATTAAACAATTTTTAAAAAGAAATTATTCACTCGCTAAAATGGTACAAGAATGCCTTATTTTCGATAAAAAGGCTCGGCTAAAAATTCTTGTATTTATTTGTGATTTGTGATTTTAAGAATGAATAATAAATAATTAAGAAGAGGTGGCTTTTAAGTTAACTTTTTTTTTGAAAGAACAATTGCGGAGGAAGTCTTTTGAGAATAAAATGTGTAACGTACCTTTAGAAATAAATATTCAACTGTTTCCTGAAGAGAGAGAGTTAGTTGCTAAAGATCGCGTAAGATTTGTGTTCGCACGATGTGTCAAAATGCTACTAACGCGATGAGGCCGGCACCAGAATGTATATAGGGTTCTCGGGCCCATGCAGCATGATGTAATTTTCAACCCGGTTAGATTATTATAGTTGACAAATAGTCGTGACGCTGCGATCTTTAAGAAAAATGTGTAAAGCAATGGTTACCGGTCAATTTCATAGCGACACAGCAGTTTTCTTTTCCGATACCACGGTATCGTTATCCCTACATCTATCTGTTTATTATTTTATCGGCTGAGAGGATCACTTATGGCGTGAGCCGCGGCGACAGTGTGTGATTTCAGCTGTTTTATTTGTGTTGGAGTTATATTCTCCTCGACGCTCGATCAGAATTATGGCTGTGATTGATGCAGGCCGAATGGAGAGATGAAAAACAAATATTGAGTTCTCCGAAAAGTTCGTGTCGATTTATTTATTTATTTTTAATAAATATATACCGAAACTTAAATGCAATCTTCCGTCAAAATCGGTATGAACTTTCCGGACAACCCAATAGTTCTACGGGGGGAAAAATAGAACACAAGTGAACTTTTTGCTTAGGAAAAATCCTTTGAATAATTTTAAAAAATAAATTTGGAAGGCTTCTGCCTGTAGAAGCTTTCAAGCATACTCGTTTAGAATTAGTTCTTCATTTTAGAAAATAATTTCAATTTAGAAAAGATTAATAATAATCTTGCACATTAATTTGTGCAAGATTTTAACCTTACCTTTAAATTTATTCTGATTACAACGTTCGATAAAGCTTAATAGCCGTTTAACTCTTTCAGGCACGGAATTTTGGAAAATACAATTGCAAACATTAAAAAGGTGAGACACTTTTAATACCGCCGTGGCTCAAAGAGTTAAATTGTAAAATTAATTTCAATATTTTGTTATAATGTTACCAATTGTAGACTACTCCTAATAGTACAAGTTATAAACTTTTGTATGCACACAAAAATTTGTCGTATATTTGTCAATTAATTAGATTGTCTAATTAATTAGTCAATTGTTTATCTGATCCAAGATGCAGTCCTACATGGGCCGGTTAAGAGGGAGTCTACTGCAATCAGCAACGATTACAGGTCGATTAAAGAATTAAGCCAGCGGTCGTTCTGATTGGGTAACAACATATAATTACAAGTTCTGGTGTAAAATTCTATAATAATTATCCTCTGTCAGAACAAATTACATAATTCACGAACTTATCCCTAAGCTAGATACACGCTAGAATGTTCCTAAAAATCCGTATCAGCTCTCGGTCACTGATAAATGCATTTCTAAACGCAAAATTGCGTCGTGTTGTGCAGCGTAGGTTTCGTCTCGGTGTATAGAAGCGAATGTACAATGCAATGTGTCGTATATACGTATCTCGTTTAAATCTAGACGGATCAAAGAAAACGCTCGATCATTCGTCGGTACAAAAGAGCATTCAAGTACTAAGCGTGAGTTTTCAACCGTGTAAAAAGTTAACAATGAATAATTTGGTAAGTTCAGGAACAAGAGAAACCAATGTTGACATGTATACGCAGTTTAAACTTAATCGGTACAATATTTCGGTTCGTAACGTTCTTATTCGGTAGGATAAATCGGTAAGAAATACAGTCGAATGGCAGTTTCTTGTTCCTTATAAATTATCTTCTCTAGTACTATTCACAACTTTTTCGATACTCGAAAACTACTTAATACGAACGAATTGTTCATCGATAGATTTTCAATGAAGAAAACGAACTACAGAAACGATTGCTTCTCTGTTCGAAGAAGAAGCGCACAAGCGATCAAACGATCCGGAATCCACGAAGCATAGTGTTCTTTTTCCAATTGTTTCCTTCGTCTCTTCTGTTCGTCGTTTGCGTTCTTGTCTTATTCGTAGAAAAACGAGGTAACTGCTCTACTACCTGCATCGTTAAAGTACATATAAATATTTGGAATCATTCTGCTAAATCGATTTACTTTATTTCTTAGCAATGTACATGTTCAATTACGTTAACGGTTAAAGTGAGACCGCAGCGATCGTGCTGGACGTCTTTGGAAGAAAACAAAATGATTTTTGTTCGGCGAACGTGTCATCGGTATAGCGTTACAGCAATTTGGGGCGTGTGTGCACGGAAATTCATTTCTCGAATGTGCAATTGTTCACTCGATACGCGCTAACAATGTTTAATTGAATTTTCATTAATTGGAACTATGTAATGATCAGTTGAACTGTATCACTCTTTTATTATTCGCAATAGTTTCTTCCCTTTTCACATTCCCTGTCCCTTCGCGTGTTACGAGGGATCCTACCCTCATATATTCTTCAAATCCTCTGGCAGATCGTTTTTCGGGTGTTTGTTTTCAAAGTGCTGTTTGTATGTCTTTGGGTCTGGCATTTGTGCCTGTAACAGTAAATTTTATACAAATTAGTTTACATCGAATTTAGAGATACAGTGACGGATTTAGCACTTTCTTGAATATACAGTTCAATTCCTTTAACCCGATATAGATACACTACCAACTAAGAAATATTTCAAAACTGATTACAGAATGTCAGATTATTAGATGACACGTGTTTTCATGCATTATTGTAAATCACATACATGGTATTTCAATTAAAATAATGTTCTACATATAGCAAGAGAATATTTATACTAGCAGCTCCCATTTAAATGCTTCCACTAGAAACATGTAGATTTTATCACAGTGCTTGTACAGCCTTTAACATTTGAAAACCAATATTAACTTATGTCTTTAGAATTCAAACTTATACCAGTATGATTCTCAGATATACGAATGCATGCACCAAAGCAAATCGACAATTTAAAGGGTTTACAATAGTTTTTCAGATAACAGTCTCAAGTCTGATGGTAAATTTCCTAATAAGCTTACCTTGCATACCGTGCAAACATGTACTAACGCTTTCTGCGCTGCCTTTTTCTGGTCATTGGCACTGTGTCCCTGTTGCTTTTTCACTTTCGCTGCCTTTTCAGCTGCCTTAGCCTGGGATTGAATTCTTTGTTGTCCACGAGCCATTCTGAAACGAATCATTCTGTTATCTCGCCAATCGCTTAAACCACAAACATAAATACTCTTTGAATTGCATTCAAGCAGGAACTCAATTAACTAACTTCAGTTAAATATATTCTCTCTTCCATTGTCTACTCTTCGATGATCAATGTATAGAAGTAAATGAAGCTCTCGATACAAAAAGCAGATAAGAAAGAAAAATCGGTATATAACATACAAAGACTTTATTCATCGATATGCAGGTGTAGGTACAGTAATGTGTGTTTCGCTTACAAATATGTATATCTACGAACGTGTGTTAACAATGTTTCTCACTTGGCCAAAGGCGCACGTACATCGTTCAGAAATTGGGCTACGGATTGAACGCAGAACAAATCGTGGGTATACGCTGCAACCATGGATCTCGCGAACACTCTGTCTCGTTCGAAATCTTCACAAAAAGTTCACTCGAAAGCGACCGGATCGGAACTGTGCATCTTCGTTCGTCCGTGCAGAGTTCGTTCCTTTCTCTTCGACGAACTATTATTACGTACTTTCTCTTGAACCGAGATTACTCAGCGCGTAGCCAACCTATAAAACGCGGCTGCGAACCGCAAGACACGGTGAACACCGTTATCGCGGAATCAACCGTATTTCGGTGATCAAAGAAACGGCGATCGGAGGATCGTTCGATTAAACAAGCATATATTGTGCGCGAGCCAGATGGTACGAAAATTCGGTAGAATGAGTAAGAGCAGAGGAGAAAATTAGTGCGGGAAAATCGCACGCGTGGCCGACAACCAAGAAAAAAAAAAAAAGAATAGATCGCTCACCTGTCCGAGGATGAACGTGTTGCGAAAGCAAGAATCTCCGGCCACCACGATGATCTGGGGCACGATTTTCGGCAGCTACGAGCCCAGCTATTTTTCCTCGATTTTTTGGTTCCGTCGCGCGAGACCAAGGAATCACCTCAAAAAAACCGAAACGCACTTACCGAGCGATTCGCGAGAAGAGAACGGAAACGGAACGGAGCGAACGATTATGTTTGTTCAGAAGCAGCACCCACGGCACATCTGTCGTGACCACTGGTCTTCGATCGTCCGCACGTGAACCACCACCGTCCGACGGAGAATTGTTTCGCACGGAATCCAAAAAGCAGAAAAAAAAAGGACATGAGTCGCAAAATCCCGACGGGTCGTGCGGCAGTTAATTTTGAATTGTCTTCGGCTGTAGTTTCTCTTTTTCCTCTGGCAAAACTCTCGACGGTCTTCGCGAGAACGTGAAATTCTTTTCAATCGATATTTAAATATTCGGTGACCGCGTGACTAGATTCGCCGGAGCTCTGTACGAAGGTTTCACGGCTCGCTCCGGAACGTATTTCCTTCCAATGGAAAATGTTTCCTTCCAATAGCTCCTCACACCATTGGTTCTTGAATCGTTCCGAAGTTGTTCGGAGAGAATCAACGGGAGCTGTATTATTATTCTGTAGTCGCCGTGAATTGAAACGTACAATTTGGTTCGGTTTCGTGTACGCTCTTGTATATGCGACGGTGGACAAAATGAAATTCTATCTATTGCCTTAGGGATCGATGTGAATCGAATAGGTTTTCAACAAGAGGTTATAATAGTCGATATGTCATTCCCAAGAAAGGGGTTATCATGGATCATCGTAGGCAGTCTTATGCTACTGATGCACACATTAAAGGGAATCCTGAGTTTCTTTTTCTTAAATACTGTATAAATGTTAACTAGAGAGAAAACGAGAGAGACTTATGACATTTCTGCGTCCGCCGTATCAGCGTATTCTAATCCGTGCTAGCGTGGAAGCTGATGGAACCTATTTCTGAACCGTGCTAAAAGATTATTTAGGTTTTTATTTATACTAACAATTATGTAGGCTCTAATCCGTGTCGAAAATGTTACTTGCCAGTTTAACCGTTAAATACAATACAATTCCTGGTAAGAATCATTTGTTATTTGAGCGATAGTGACGCCGCTCGTGGCGAAGTCTCAAAGCTCGTTTTGAGGTCCGTACAGCGCCAATCCACATGGCGGCATATTGCTCAAACTTGTAGCCAAACGTTATCGACAGAGTAAATGATTTCAATTCGAAATAATTAAATTTTGTGGTTGTAGATGCGAAGATCTGTTTTATAGTTATAGTTTGGCAAATATTATAAACCAGTGTATATTATAGCGTGGTTAAATAATTTATTTGTAAATATTTCTCACAATTTTCGTTACCGTGTCTGTCGGTAACGTTTGGCTAATCGTTTTTGCGTTTTGCCGCTATTTAACGTTGTATGAACTTTTCAGCGGCTCAAATGATTTTTACTGGAATATGCACGTTGTATTACGAGAAAATCGGCAGAATTATCTTAACTCCACGTTAAAAATGAATTTCAATATTTTCCCAGGAATATTTTTCAATTTTCTTAGCTCAAATTAAAGCCAAGGGAGTGCGCACTTTACTTTAGATGTACTGCGATGTAGAAGTAATTACGATATCATATTGCAAATTGAAACAAAACATCGCTACCTACGTGTCGTCAGGTAATGCTGCTTTACCTTTTGGCGCGCAAATTGTTACATTCTAATTATTTAATTATAATGCTTTTACGAAAATCTACCTATTATTCATACAGTGTATTACTCTTTGTAAATTACGCAATCTTTTTATCATTAGTTGTTTTCATAGATATCGTGTTATACATATATATGTATATGTGTATTGGAACGATGAAGTGGGGCTAACATTTGTGTATGTTCATTGGTGTGCGTGGCAAAAATATGGCTACAGTTTTGTACCATTCAAATAGAATATGTTTCGCACGAAATGCTTCTCTTTCGGCTTTGTACATATTATTTATTAAATATCGATTCCTTTCCTGTACCATTTAAGTGTTAATCACTCGTTTGCGTTGTTACACGTAAGTAACCGAATCACGTTTCATACATAAATATTCTTTAGAATATTCTCGACGGTAATAACGTTGTAATTATTTTAATAACGAGTACTTAATTCGTGTTATTTTGCTGTATGTGCAGGTTCCATTGAACCATTTCGTTCAATACAAATTTTCATAGAAACATGCAGAAGTTCAGACGTGCCCAAGCACAAAACAAGATAGCGATTAACAAGCATTTAGAGGCAAATGCTTATTTAGAGTCGTCCAGCGAAGACGAAGACGATATAAACACAGAGGACATACAAAATGTAGTAGGCAAAGTTTTGTCTGCCTATCAAGGTGGAGAGGTAGACACAGAAAAGACTTTATCTTTCTTAGTCAATCTATTTCAATCGGGCAGTGCAGTGTGTTTAATATGCATCTCATCTGTAAAGAAAGCAGACGCGGTACGATCAATTACATAGATTTTTTAGTCAATACATCATTAAACATACTTATCAAATAATCTATGGAAATATTACAGATCTGGAACTGCAGCAAGTGTTTTGCTTTTTTACATTTATCCTGTATTCTGCATTGGATACGGGATAGCTTAAATGTAAAACATGAGAAAGGCATTGCTCCTATTTGGGCATGGTAAGAGATATACATTTGAACATACAATTTACATTGCATGACTGTTATTACATAAACAAATTTGTTTTAGCCCAAAGTGTCGTATGGAATACGAGCAAAACGAAATTCCTCGTAACTATAAATGTTTCTGTAAGAAAGTTATAAACCCTGAGTTCCAACCATGGAGTATACCTCATTCATGCGGAGATGTGTGTGGCAAACCCTTGCAACCAGAATGTGGTCACAATTGTGTCCTACTTTGTCACCCCGGACCGTGTCCACCTTGCGCTAAAACAGTATCGATCAAATGTTTCTGTGGTAAACAAGTTCCTGAACAGAGACGGTGCAATGCCAAGAACTGGAGTTGCGGTACAGCGTGTAACAAAAAGTACAAATCATGCTCCCATAGCTGCACACAGCTATGCCATGCAGGAGATTGCCCTCCTTGCTCGGAGTCATTGTTACTCGAATGCCGTTGTAAAAGCAGTACAGAAAGAAGGCAGTGCTCAGAAGGAGCGTGGCGTTGCGATAAACCATGCCGTCGACCTTTGTCCTGCAATGTTCATGTTTGCCAAGATACGTGCCACTTACCCGGGGACTGTGGTCCATGCGCCTTGGAAAAGAATAGAACATGTCCCTGTGGTAAGAAGCGTTACGCGGTTTCTTGCAAGCATGAACAGTTGCCCACGTGCGGAGATACTTGCTGCAAGCTACTGGATTGCGGTTCGCATTATTGCAACATGAGATGTCACATGGACCAATGCGGACAATGCTTGGAAGTGGTAACAAAATCCTGTCGATGCGGCAGTTACCAGAAAGAAGTCGCCTGCGGCAAAGAATTCCACTGTAACAAGAAATGTATGCAGATGCGTCTGTGTGGCAGGCACATGTGCAACAGAAAATGTTGCGATTGCTTGATTAAGAATACGTTCAACGTATGCGAGAAAATTTGCGAGAACACATTGAATTGCCGCAAGCATAAATGCTCGAGCCCGTGCCACAGCGGTCCGTGCTATCCTTGTGAGCGTACGGACATTATCCAATGCAGATGCGGATATAACAAAATAACAGTACCGTGCGGTACAACGAAGAGAGTAAAGCCTCCGCCGTGCAACAAATCGTGCAAGGTACCGCCGACCTGCCATCACCCTAAAAGAGAAACGCATAAATGCCATCAGGGTCCGTGTCCACCCTGTAAAAAGATTTGCGATTTAGTGTACAAACGATGCGGCCATTCTTGCGTTGCCGTTTGCCACACGAAAGTCTGGGTGAAAGTGAACAAAAACGACGTGAAAGCGCATCCCGCGGGACCTTGGGAGATACAAAAGGAAACGAAGCAGCTGAAAACGTTGCCGTGTCCGCCGTGCGAGGTATCTGTACAGGTCACGTGTTTAGGCGGTCACGAAACACGGCCCTGGCCTTGTCACATAGCACGGCCCATGTCTTGCGGAAGGGTTTGCGGGAAAATGTTGCCCTGTACCAATCACACTTGTGAGCTAGTTTGCCACAAGGTATTAACCAACGAGGATACCAGAAATGCTACTCCGTGCAAGGATTGCGAGATACAGTGCGAGTTGCCGCGACCACAAGGTTGTACACATTCCTGTCCAAAATTGTGTCACCCGGCACCTTGTAACCCTTGCAAGCAACTTGTTAAAATTCCATGTCATTGCGGCATAGTCACTTTGTACAGAAGATGCGCCGAATTAACGTCAGCCACCGCAGAACAACACAACGACTTGCTAAAATGCGGAAATCAGTGCCCTAAAAACGTAAGTATAAGATTTAGAGCTGTACGAGAATCCGAAAGTATTGGGTACTTGAAAATTTCGGGATTCGTAAGAATTTGCAGAAATTTCAATTACTCTCGGATTCTCGCACATCTTTAATAATCTCATGCGTATATTTATTAACCTTAATCGGTTCTGTTGCAGTATCCATGCGGCCACCGGTGTATGTACGATTGCCACCCTGGCATATGCAAGAACGAGAATGAATGTAACAAGAAGGTGAAGTTATTCTGTCCGTGTAAACGTATTAAGAAAGACTTCCTATGCTCGTTCGTGCAAAAGGAAGAAATTCGATTGCAATGCGATGATGTTTGCAACAAGTTGAAGATGGAGAAAAGCCAGGCGGAAGCAGCTTTACTGGAACAAAAACGGCAGGCTGAAGAAATACGTAATCAAAAAGAGATCGAGAAATTCGAGAGGAAGTTCAAACCCCGTCGCAAAGGAAGGGACAAGTTCGATAAGAAGCAATCGCTGAAAGAAACGAATAGTCACTATTGGAAATATTGGATTTTATCGATTTTATTGTGTATAGTAGGTGTAGCGATATATTACGTCAATGTTCAAGGAACGTGAGCAATTATTATTTTTAAAATTCCAATGTTTCGATAAGCACAACGTAATGTAACTGACTTGATTTGTTACGTTCTACGACACTACACTATGTAATATCTGAAACGCCAAACATACCGTCGTATATTTTTATAATCCTTGAGTATAATCATTATTTTATGGATTTTCTGCCGTCAAATTGAGAATACCCAAAGAACATTATTTTAGTCTTACATATATAAAGAGTCATTAAACTATTGATAACAACAATAAGTTGTTTTACTTTACATAATTGACCGTTTGATCGACTGGTAACTTCACCACTTTTAAAACTCTCTTTTGAAATTTCTGCGCGCACAAATACGATTTGAATTTTGAAACGAATGCAAAAGTGACGGAGTAGTCATGTGCCACAGTAGTGTTACGACATCTTTCTTACAAACAAGTTACCATTACAGCGACATCTACCCTGCAAACAAATACCATTTATTTTTCCCTTCTACTACTCCTTAGTTGTACATTATAGTCAGTGACTACGTCATCTGCTCCTTACGTGGTCATGTTTTCTTTACGTCTGATGACCGGAAGTGAAACCCCGACATGTCACACACATAGTCAGTGTCAAATTTCATCTAAATGTATACAATGATACAAACTTGTCACTATGTCTTTCTAACCTGTTCTAGTAATTTCACTGCATCAGAGTAATTTTTTAATCTGAACAAGGATCAATGTATCAAATAAATTTGGGAAGCATGAAATATTAGTTAAAAATATATGAGTTCTACGTTATGTAGAGACAATGTATTATTGAGAAAACGTAACTCAGAGTCCCACTGGATAACTGCTGTGTTGTGTTCATGATTGTCAAAAGCTTCCAAGAAAATGGCAGAAAAAGTATATACAAATTCATCGATAAGCCTTTACAATTTAAGCATAGCAAGAATAGTTGATCTTATGCGTACACAAGATTTTCCATATTATAAAGAACTGCTTGATTTACCAACAACAGTAATGTTCGATGTCTATCACAAGGTAAACTTTAGAAAGCTTCATGTAGAGCTCTTTAACCCCTTAAGCTATGATTTCAGTTTCAACAGCCTGGGACCAAAATGTAATGTTTACATTTGGCCCAAACAATACACCACAGATCAGACTCATGATAATCAGTTTTGGCCTAAATCTAGTCTTACACATGGTTGTAGCTTAAGGAGTTAAATATGCATAATCACCAGCAAACATGTATATTATATTACACATCACACTCATACACAAAGTCCCAATGTCTTCTTCTATTAACAATGATAAGATAATAAATATATTGCCCTCAATTTTACAGATCAACAAGGTATCTAATTTATCTCGTTGTTTCATAGAACTGGAGTGGTCCAGTTTGAAAGTCTTTTCCAAATTGTTAGCAGTTACCAGTCGGCGAGTAGATTTATTAAGATCATTTGAGGTAAGACTTTACTACAAACATTAAGGCTTTAATACCTGGCTTACATAATACCTGAATTATATTTCAAGGAATTTATTAGGGAAGATGTCAGGATCGATGAAAAGTTAACAGAAAGTTATATAGAGGCTTGTGATTTGATTGGTGACAATCTAAAACAAAATTCGATGATCATGTTTGGTTTGACACTTGGCAGATTTCTCAGTGATGCAGGCTGTTATTCTAGCAGTGAGCAAGTTTTGCTCAAATGTCAGACATTATGTTTGCTGAATAATTCTACACCAAAAGATTGGTGCAGAACGTTAGAATGTTGTCAGAGGTAAACAGAATGACATGCGTTTTGTTCAATTTGTATCTTATTTACTTGCAAACGTAATAGTTTATTGCAATGATCTAATTCCACAGATTGATGCACACTCAGGCCATGTATTGCTTGTTCACCAGTGCAATGAAAACATACCTGCTGGGTGTAAAGATGTCAGAACAAATGAAAACGGCGAAATTCGAATACAATTATGCAGCGTTTTATGCAGAATGTAGTCTGATACATTACATGATATATAAATGCGATGTGGCTTATGCGTATGTATACGTTGTGCGCACGAATTTGGTTGTTCAACAATTTTGCTAATTGTACCTTTCTTATTATTCAGCTGGAGTATACAAGCTTTGAGGGAATTGAAACCCACGTTGTCAGCTCATGTTATTGTCGACATTTTGAGACAGGCTGCAAAATCGTGTATTGCCAAACAAAAATTTCAGAAAGCTGGTTTATTGATCAAACAAGCTGTTCAACTTGCCAGACACGTGTTTGGGACAAAACATCCAGTATATGCGAACGCCCTTCTAGATTATGGATTATATTTATTAAAGACTGATAATGTATTTCACAGTGTACAAATTTACCAGGTAACCGTTTATTGTTATCATTTGTTTGATAAGTATATAAAACCACTGACATTTGTAGACACTTGAATGTTATTTTTAAGGAAGCAATAGATCTAATGACGTTATCCCCGAAGTTGCATATCGCGTTGGCGAAAGTAGATTTCGCGTATGCTATGTACACATACAAATACGAATCAGGCGACCTGGAAAAGGCCAAGTAAGCAATTTTACAATGAAATCATTCAGTTTATTCATGTTCGAATTTCTTCGATTATACATACAGATGCCTGGTCGTATCAGCGCTAGATATCTTAAACAAGCTTTTGGGCGAGAACCATTTCTTATTAGCGAATGCAAAAAAGGTATACGCGTTAATATTTGAGGAACTTGCAATAATAAATTATACCTTAAAGCAACGGGATATACGATTATACCAAGCCGAAGACATCCATTTGACCGCTTTAAAACTGATAAGGGAAGAGTTGGGTGAAAACCATGTGTATACAGCGCGGCAGTATGGGAATTTGGGACGCCTTTATCAGACTTTGGGCCAGTTTGAGGTGAGACTAGTGCTATAACGAACAGGTTAACATAAAATATTTTATGCAACAACCACTTTAACTACTTTCAGAAAGCAGTAAAAATGCATTTGAAATGTATACGCATCAAACAAGAATCGTTAGGACCAGAACATGAAGAGGTTGCCTTGAGCGTAGGACACTTAGCATCATTGTACAATTTCGATATGCATCGGTACGAAGATGCCGAGAAGCTCTACCATCGCTGTATTGCAAATAGTAAGGGTAAAATGATTATATTAGAGTTTAATGGCCAAGCTGCATAATTTAACGCGTTCGTTTTATTAGATCTGAAGCTTTTCGGTGAAAGCTGTAGTGGTCTGGAATACGATTATCGAGGTCTTGTACATCTTTATACGCAAAAAAAAGAGTTTGAGAAAGCAACGGCATATAAAACATTGTTAAAAAAGTGGCAGATACTGAGAGCGAAACAAGTTCAATCTGATGATCCATTGATCGAATACAGTAAATACCCAGACTCGATCGAGAAAGTAATCGATCAATTTTTCGCCATGTAATATATTTATCTCTATAAATAGTATAGAAGAAATGTAAATAGTGTAAGGCTCGACACGTACTTTTTGGTCGCTCGCTCGTGGGGAACTATCCCCGACGTTTATTCAACAAAATCAAAACGTAGTAACATGAACAAAACAGAGTCGTACGGAAATCGATAAAAACATATATACAACGGTTAAAGGTAGTCAATAAAAATATACATAACACTTACATATAACACTGCATGCACACTAATATACATAAGCTATTCTTACAATAGTATTTTGGAGCAGTCATGGCTGCTGGAATGAGTGGGAGAATAGAAGAAAAAAGTAAAGAATTGTCATGTCCGTTTAACGTTTAGCACTCGAAAGTGTCACTAAATATTACTGAATAAAAAATTTGTAAGTTTAAGTGTTTGAAATGTTTTAGGTGAAAAAAACATCTTTGTTTTGGAATTAAAATATCTTTGAGTGCAAAGAGTTAATTAGCCCTCCAGTGGCGAGCATCGAAAGTGCCGCCATAGTATCGAACGTTGATATTCATTGGCTGACTTCACATACATTCAAAAGCTTTAATCTTTTAAATTACAATAAACATTAAGTAGTACATAATTCGTATTTACACGATATTTATCTTATCACTCCAGTTGTCAGGTAATAGGAATTTTATCTAGCATCCTTTCTTACTAAGAGCATTTCTAAATCTTCCTGAAACTGATCGCAGAAGTATTTGTTACATCAACTAATGTGTCCACCTATACATACAGTTAACAGGTTAGACTACTGCAATAACCCGAAAAGGCAAACAATTCTCGGATACGGTTATTAAAAAAAATTACATATTCGGTTAAGCAGCGATTTTGCATTTTATTTTAATTTGATGATGAACAAAGAAAAACAAAAAAGGATGTAAGTTTTTTACATTCACCTGCAGTTTATTCGAGACTTTGAACTATCATTTAAACGGCAAAAGAAATTTCGGATGTTTGGTAATTTCGCAGTAGTCGAACCACATAACTCGTTAGCATACTGAATTACCGAATTCATATTGCACATCTTGCTGGACTGGTTTCGCGTCAGAATATTTAATCAGGTGTGTGTGGGGGTTCTTGGCTAAAGTACGGCGCTGTATCCTGCACCAATAAAGTATGGCAAACATCACAGACTCTGGATGGTCTTTGTTTTGGCCCACTTTTCACGACATGTGAAAGGCAAGACTGACAAAATATATGGCCGCAATGACGGCAATGCGCCTGTCAACAAAAAGAAAATATACTTCTTTAGCATTCATCGAAACACCCTAGAAACAAGAGATAACAATACCTTTTTCTTTGTAACTGTGAAAGCGTTATGACAACTAGGACATTCCTCCACATCCTCTTCGTGTTGCCACCGTACTTCGCTACCAGCTTGTCTGATTCTTTCTAATTGTACCTATATCGTGAACAATCGATTTGGTAATATAACTACATAAACGTTCCAACAATTCCTGCACGTCTTCAAGTTTGTTCATATTCCATACCTGCAGCGATTGCGACAATCTGACAAAGTCTTTTTGGACCGCTTCGCTAGTGTCCAGTTCTTGCTGCAGGCTGGTAACTCTCTGCCGTAATTCAGCAATTTTTAATTCAGCCTCTTTATTCTCTTTTAAAACAGTTTCCAATTGTTTCTCTAAGCGCTCGAGTTTCTCTTCCCTTTCGGCAAGCGATCGGTGATCCCTAATGTAGATATCTAATTCAGTTCTGTAAAAGAAGAAAAAATATAATTAGAAGAGAAACCGAACGTTTATTATCGTCAAACGCTTCACAGTGAAATATTTATGAATACTGTACGCTGGTAAGATTAGAACATCGAGTGATTGTACCTTAATCCGCTAATTTCATTTTTCTGCACCAACAGTTCTTGTTCTTTTACTCTGCTTTCTTGTTCCATTTGTTCGTGTAGTAAAGTCACCTCGTATCGTAACGTTTCTTCCTTCTCTTGCGCGACTTCTTGCGCAACCTTAGCAGTGATTAGATCTTCGCGCATCTTCAGAAGGCTGACATGTAGATCCTCGACATTATTCGGCATGTTGATGCTCTCACTCTGCAGTTGCTGGGAATGTTTACTATGCTTACCAACAAGATTCTCATTTTCTTTTTGTAGTCTGTAAAGATTGAACTAAATTTTCACTAAAATTTTTATCAAGATTGCCTTGGCAAAGGGGGATTGTTTCTTTGCATACATCTTAAATTAGTATTAGAGGAACGTCGAAGTTTGCGCGATTAAAGAAAATTTTCTTACGCGATTAGGTGCCTCTGTACATCCTCCCGATCGCGCGTCAATTTCATCAGCTCCTCTTTGGCGTGTCTTTGAAGTTGTTCGAAAGTTCTTTTCAACTCGACCAAATTCTGTTTTACTGTTTGCGACATGTCCGTGAGCTCGCCCACTTTGATTTTATGTTCCTCCTTCTTTTCGTTCCATTTCTCCTCCATTTCCTTGCGAAACTCCACCTCTTTGGCCAGATCTTCTTTCTGCATTTGTAGCATACGGTCGGAGTCCAACAGTTGTTTCTCTAAATCTTTCACGGTCGCTTGTACTTTCACCAATTGCGCCTCGTAATTGACGCACATGTCGCATGCAGGCTCGAACGAACCCGGCTCCTGTTGTCTCTTAACCAATTGCGCCTCTTTGCACTTCTGTAACTCGTCGTCTGTGGCTCTCAATTTTTCTTTCAACGCTTTAATCTCTTCTTCGAGTGGCACAACCAGTGAACGCAGAACTTCTGCATCTTCCTGTGCCTATAAAGCAATACTTTCTAATATTTGCACACCTACGTAAAATCGATAGGAAAAAAAACACAAGTAATAAAACAAATGCTTCATCGTGATCATCGGGGATGATTTATGAACAGTTTTCTGAAACACGGCATCGCCTATGCGAGTTTATTACAGAAAAGTTCAAAAACCATGTATCCTAATGTTTACGTACATATCTTTTTACCTTCCTCATGCTTTTCTCGAGATTGTCGGGACCTAAAGACAAAGCGTCTGCACCTAGTTGCGAAACTACTTTTTGAGCTAGTGTTCTTGTTACTGATGTCAACGATAACTGTGGCCCGTCCACCGATGGTTCCTTGGGTAACTGCGTCTTTAACAATTTGTTCTCTTCTTGCAACTTGGACAGGGTCATTTTCAATTTAGACAATTCTGTATCCAACTGTTTCCTCGAGCTCGATGACTCCTCCACTGTTTCATGTATAATTCGTTGCAACGATGCTATCTCCTCTTCAGCCTTCCTTTTCTCAAAGAGTACGTCATTTAGAATTTTTGAGCCAGTCCTAACTTGTTCACTCTTCGCCTCACGTAACTCGTTCTTCAGCTTCGCGTTCTCCTCTTGCAATGTGGTGTTGTGGTTCAATCTTCTCATTAGTTCTTCTGTAAATATAAACTATAATCAGTACCTTTTGTAAAAAACTATTTACAACTAGATACAGGACATTGATTTCACCTTCTTTCTGAAGATATAGCTCCCTCAACTTTGCCCTCTGGACATTGAATTCCTCTTGCATCTTCGCGTTCTCCGATTCCAGTTTGCTTATCTTTTCCTGCAGCTCTTCTAAAGCATTGTAAACATTATTAATATATCTGATTCACTGATATGTTTTGGTACTGCTAAACAAGGTATCAACAAGAAATAGAGAATTCTAATGGGACCATATAGGGATCGCATGATAGATATATAGATATATATCTATATATATATAGGTATACCGAATATGCTATGAATATATTTCGAGTTAAAGTTGGTTTACAATTTTTCACGGGTTCTCGCAGCGAAGCACAATACGAACAACGAAGAATAGAATTGTCTCGCGTGTAATCCACGAAAGCGTTTCTGTCATTGACATGACATCGAGAACAATTTTCGCGAATATGCCAACGCATCGAACGTACCGCTTCCGTTCATGTTGATGGTGTTGTCCTCTGTGTGATTCTCCATTGTTCGTAGATTCGCTGCGGCCAAAGAAATTTATCGTCGGGGCGGGTCACTGGTTCTCGTGCAAGGGAGAAAAATGAATCCTAAAGCTCTCTACGATCGAGTCTTTCGGTGACATTATGGCACGTGTGCTGTACCAGTCACTATCAGATTTTGCTGACATTCATTCGAACGAGACCGTCTCGGGACTGGAGTAGCACGTTGCCACGAAAACCGATGTCACGTATAGGACCAAACGAAAAATCAACCTCAATAATCCAGCGATCGGCTAGCCAGCGGTGTATTATCAGCACTTCCTCGTTAATCAGTATATCGATATTTTGAACAGTGCGGATTCGATAATCGAGAGGCGGCGCCGTGGTCGAATTTTACCGGACTCTCGATCGTGCTAGCGATAATCGAGTAGCCAGTTCGAAACGAGAGTTAACGAGGGAATTCGCAATGAATTTGCAAAACGTTGCAGCAGCAGTGATCACGATTCTATTACGAACTGTAATTATACGTTTATGCTGAATCAGTCTTTGTTAGAGCGTGACATTCTTTTTATACACTGTTGTAAATATTTTACAGTGACCAGTGCCGGATTAAGACCTTTAGAGGTCCTAACCGCTGAAAACATTTTGAAACTCCCTTATGCAGGACCGCTTAAACACAATGTAAGGCTGGACCTATACCGATGTCTTAGGCATTTTCAATAATTTGTGTAGAAAGTGTTTCTAACAGAAATTAGAGTTTCCTCGCTTGCTAAACACTCAGCGCTATCGTTACTATATAAGAGATGTAAAATTCTGTGGGATCTCAAGAGAAACGGGACTTTCTGGTGGCAGCCGATCGACTACCGCACTGACCCACGGACCCCCCTCTCTCTTACATTTATTTGGTCTGGAAGGTGTTCTCATGATCCTAGAATTCTGAAAATTTCTATGCCTTATGTTCCAGATGCCCTAATTACGTTCTTAGTTCGTTTACCAGTGTTTGTTGCAAACTGATAATTTCGAGTAGGTCGTATTTTTGCGGGAAAGGACTGCGGTATTATTATCAACAGTATTTTGTTCCTATGGATAATCGATTTTATTAATTATGTACGATTCGCAGTGATAAGATTATTTCGGTCAGTGGTGCTTTGGTATTTTAATGTGTAGCAACGAATAAAAAAAGGTTAGGATATTTCTCAGGACAAAAGAAGGAGCGAAAAGTTAGCCTTGAAATTACTTTCGATCTGTTTTTCAAAGAGTTGCCTGTTGCAATCGGTGCATCTGCGCAGCCGTACTGTCAATTGCTCATAATTGAGGTGTTATTTGCCATCACGATCATTTGACTTTTACCGAAGCCGTGTGAAATTCCTTGTTTCCGGTTGATGTTTACGGAGATTTCTTAAAATGCCTAATTGTTTCTACCAGTGATGCTACCTTCTTGAATATCATGAATCATTAAATCCTGAAAAGGTAAGGAACGTCGCCATCATGACTTCTGTCAATTTGCGGCGAGTAAACGTTTACGAGACCGCGCCGCGTGCGTGTTTATCCTCTTTATCCTTTGTTATATACCGTTGCACAATAACATAACGTTTGCCGCTTCGTTGGTGTATCACTATCTTTTGTTTTCTCTCTGTTTCTCTCTCTCTCTCACGCATATACATATACACACATTCTCACTCTCTTTCTCTTTCTTCCATTTATTTACATTTGATCTAACCACACTACTCTTTCTTGACGCAATCTCATTCGAATGATTCGACAAAATTGTACGGATAATTTATTAACAATTGAATTTTCTAGTGTATTATAAGTGCATCATCCAGAGAACGTAAGTTCTAAACCAACAGACCAGCTATGTTGCCGAGCTTAAACAGTTTGAGCATGTACAATAGCAAACTACCTTGCCCCATCCATGACAAGATCTGTATCAACGCAATTTCCAAGAACACAGTACAAGCACACTGCCAGTGTAACCAATCGAGGAGCTTCTTGTTGATTGATGGAAAAGAAAATCTTATGGTATCCAATGCGGAACAGTTTCTGGAGAAATTGAATTGTGGTCAGAAGGATCTGAGAGTAAAAGTGGTATCTATATTTGGGAATACGGGCGACGGGAAGAGTCATACATTGAATCAAACATTTTTCAATGGAGATAAAGTGTTTAAAACTTCCAATGATCAAAACTCTTGTACGTTGGGTGTTTGGGCTGCTTTCGATCCAGTTCTTCAGGTGATCTGTTTGGATACAGAGGGTCTGCTAGGTGCTCTAATATTCTTATTCGCACTGTGCATAAGGTAAAGGTACCAGTGATCGACGAGCAATCGTTTTACTATTATTCATGCATAAAAATTGTTCTTAATCGATCAACTATCGGTGCTTTTACCTTATTTCAAAATGAACCACAGAACAATTCAATAATTAAATTTTGTTTGCAGGTGTCTCGGCTTATGAGAATGAACGTACAAGGTTACTCCTTAAAGTACTTGCCGTATCCGATGTTGTAGTATATAGAACACAGTCTGAAAAACTGAATACAGACTTGTTCAAGTTTCTTGGTGCTGCCTCTAGAGCTTACAGTCATCATTTTCAAACCGCATTACAAGCAGTAAGGCAGAGGGAAGGTGTTTTAAACTCCTTAAGTACAATGGGGCCAAGTATAATAGTACTACATGAAACTAGATACACCAAACCTCTAACTAACAGTACATATTGCCACATATTCAAATTAACAGTAACTTTTATACAAGTCCGCTTCTAAATCGTAAAGCATATATATACCACACCAGATATACATTCCTTTTGTTGCAGGTGAAACCAAAACCGCGGAAGATATTCTCCGGATGCGATTCGTGGAGATGCAACTGGAAACGGAGGCGTTCAGTTCTATAAAATACGTTGGCCTGCAGGCGGCAAATCTTGCAGCCGATTACCAGCCGTTGAAGGACGCTATAACAAAAGAATTAAAGAACACAACTGTTCGATACGCCAGACAACCGCATTTAGTTTACAATACCCTAAGGACTTTGAACGATAAATTCTCTGACCAGATTGACCATAAAAACACTAATTGTTTGTTTCCTGATCAGTATTTCACTTGCCTCGTAAAATGTCTAAGTTGCGGGTGTAGGTGTACTAACAGTATGGGTCATCTCCGACAAGGAGTACCACACGATAGTGGCACTAGGTCAGTTTTCTGATCAAAATTCCATCGAGTCAGAGTTTACGGTACTTGACGCCTTTCCTATCGTGAACTCCGCTTATATAGACTAAATTGTAGCAATGCCTGGTTAAGAAAATTCCAGCCAAGCAAACTTTTCTTATATGAATTATACGCAAGACGATTGCAATCGATGATGTTAGATAATGTCTGACTTTTACGTTTTTGTAGGTGCCAGTATCAGGATAAGTATGAAAATTTAGCGTATATATGTAAACAATGTTACGACGATGGAAGCGAGGTGCGAGTCACGAAACGAATCGAATCACAGAACGATAGTAGTTGGTACGGTTTAGTTACGCATGCATGGGTAGGGAATGTGATAGAGTGTCCACATTGCGGGAAGATCTATAGAAGTAGACAGTATTGGTTTGGTAACAAAGATCCAGAAGAAGAATTTGCCGTTCGCACAGAAATCATACACGTGTGGGACATGGTAGGCTGTTTGAATATATATATATATATATATATATATATATATATCGCTTTTCTTGTGCAGAACGTTCTTATCAATTGGTTTATTTTCAGGGAAATTATTCGCTTGGGTCACAAATCACCGCGCAAAAGGTAGTGGACAGTATGTCGTACATTACCGGAGCCGTGACTAACATTTCGTTACAACCGACAAAAGTGTTGTCCGCGTGGGTTACCGATCAAGTGGCACCGTCGTATTGGAGACCTAACAACGAAATTAAGCATTGCCATAAATGTAATAAATTGTTTGGACCAGCGGATTCGAAGCACCATTGCCGGGCCTGCGGAGAAGGCTTCTGTTCAGGGTGTTCGTCCAACAAGAAATGTGTTCCGTTTAGAAACTGGCATACACCGGTCCGTGTCTGCGATAACTGTTACGATAAAGATAACGATTCCAACGAAATCACCAAAACGTCGGAAGACGTCAATGCTAGAAAAGTCACGGAGCAAGTATTTTCCACCTTGAGCGCAGTAGGATCAGTTTTAAACTATTCAAAATGTAAGGTTATAGGGAAATAGGAGTCCGTGAAAACTCGATGATCAGAATAATGTACCTAAACATTTTTCGAATTCTTTGGAATTCCGATATGTTCAAGAATCCCAGAATTTTCTGGAATTCATTTCGATCTAATCGTTTCTTGGGAATTCTAAAATCTTCGAGAACTCGTTCCAATTCCGAAATTTTGTAGAACTCGTTCGGACCCTGAAAATTCGATACAACATGTATCGACATTTTCGAGTTTTCGCACAGTTCTACAGAAAAATCAGAATTTCATAATTGCGAATAGACCGTTTATGTATTTAACGTTCTTTCGAATTCGTTTCAGCCCTCATTAAGGATAGTGTTCGACCCTTATATTGGATCCCCGACTCGGAAGCGGTCAGCTGTTGCGTCTGCGATGCAAAATTTTCCGTCTCCCTTACGTTGCATCACTGCAGAGACTGCGGGCGTGGAGTGTGTCAAGACTGTTCGCAAAATCGCAATCCTGTACCGCATAGAGGATGGAAAGAGCCGGTTCGCGTTTGTGATACGTGCAAGAAGATTAACTAAAAGAAATCATGTAAGAAGACAAGAGAAAATCAATTTCTCAAGGCCGTCATTAACTCATCCGTGCAATTACACGATGATATTACATCGTTGTGAATTACATCGTCCACGAAGGTGATCAAACATACTAAGTTTTTATTCTCAAAACTTTCTATATACTCTCTTTATATGTTCGTGCGGGTGTCAATTGATCTTCAATTATCGAACTCTTCGCCATCGAACGAATTGAAATTAAATATCTTAGTATATTATTGTAAAGAATTTTTCCTATGATTGTGCCATGTGATATATATGAATATTTGGGCACACTTAAAAATGCGATAATTTTTTAAATATTGGATTGTATACAATTTTTATTTATTTGAGAGATAAGAATGGTTAGTTCACTATAAGAATATAGATTTCGAAATGTTTCCTATCTTCTCGAAAATCTTCAAGCCGTATAGTCGAATATTCAAAAAGTCACCGCATTTTTAAGAGAATCTGAATATTAACGCCGGTGACTAAATAATATAATATTTATCGCCGCTACGAGAAATCATGCTTGCAAGAGCAAATCATCGTCGTCGCGATTCGAATACATTACAGAACAGTATATAAATTGTATTATATATTACGTGAAAGTATTCTTATTCGACGAAACGAGAAAAACGTTGTCATCGATATATCACAGTTTATCGGGCTGTAATCGTCTTTTAGATTCCAGAGAAGGCATTAAGCAATTTGTCTGTTAGTATATTAAGTACCTATTACCTGTTTTAGTAATTTTAATAGAAAAAAAGAGCTACCTTTTACCTAATGCTGTAAGTTACGTTAATTTTGAATAGTAGAATAAAGATATAAATGTTCAAGCTAAACGGTTATTCATTCCCCAACAATATTAATTAGAGGTGCTTCTAAACTTATGAGAACATGGCGGTTGAGGGATTGTATCGAGTGAAAGATTCGTGCAATTAAGAAGCATAAATAACTATATATATTTGAAAGGAAGAATGCTTAGGCTACTACGTACATTTATACCTGGACAAGCAATCACAGTCGTACCTGCGAGTACTCGCAGGTATACCTAAAAAGAACCCAAATGGTAGGGTAACGTGTAGGGTTTTCCTACATTTGGGTTTTTTTCAACATTTTGATTGGTTATATTATATTATATTAGTATTAGATTATTTTGAGGTAATTGGATCGCAGGATTCGTGTTTTCCCGGGTCGGTCGCGCGATACATCGATGTTCGAGATACGATAAATGTTTCGGCAAACACGTGATGACGTCAAAATATGGCGTCTCAATCAGCTGGGTGTTGTGTAGAGTGTGCTTGAGATGCCCGTCTTTAGAAAACCAACGAAGACTGCCGTCTGTCTACTCGAATACGTGAGTTTTTTCAAGAGAAATCCTCGCAGCATTTTTCGCGTTCGTTTTCAAGTGACGAGATCCGAGTGCGTGGCAACGGTTCCGTACGCCGACGGGAATTAAAAAGACGCAAAACGCTGTTTCATTCGTTAAACAGTTCCAATGTGGCTAACCCGAGAAAATGTTCGCCTAAACATCAGGGAATCTCGCGAACAATATCCCGAACGGTATCGTTCGATCACGGTGTCGGGAAAGAACGATTCGATCCTTTCAAAATTCGACGTCCGAAATGATGACGCGTACATAAGAATACATTAAAAATATGGTTGGCAGGGGAGGTTTTTTCGGTCTGCTCGAAATCTCGAGTTCGTTACCGGAATATCCATCGGGAAATCTACGTGGGGATAGATCTCGAGGAAAAGGGATGAACTTCTCGGGGAACAGAAGATTGATATCGTGTGCAACCGCAACCGTGGCCATTTTCATGTTTGCTCCAGTTTCGTAATCATTATCAACTCCATATTTGAATTCAACAAGTAACGCCAGTGGCATGTTTTCGCGTGTTCTCGAATTTTTCGACAGCCGTTACGGCCGTTCACGTGGAGTTCCTAGCTCGTCGAGGGCTCGTTCGATTCCGCTTTCCCTGCTGTGTCTTCGTCCAGAACCGATCCCGACGAGAAATCGTCTCGCGAGAAACGAATCGTCCGCGGACAAATCTGTTCGCCGTGATCCACGTATATGTCGCGCGAAGTCGTCGTCCCTTGTCCAATCGTTCTTGCTGTCCCGTATCGGGAAAACCAGGAACGCGAACCTTCCGACGAAAGCGGTATCAAACGTGAGTGTGCGTGTGGTGTTCGCGTAGCAGCGTCGAACAACAAGGCCAGAGGGAAACATGCTGCGAAAACAGACTGCGCCGTGCGGACGCCATTTTTCTCGAAGCCCGTTTAAAAGTACAGTGTCGGCCGCACGGAATCCGTGAAATGTAGCACGCACCATATACCCGCGACACTGTCGTTTAGGCGAACGGACCATCGTGAACGGTATCGTGGAACGCATCGATCCCTACGAAGTTTATTTTCAGAGTCCAATGTGTTCCCAATAGCGCGGCCATTTTGTCGCTTATTAGCGGATAAACAAATGACGATGTTGGCACTCTGGGTTCGAGGCTACGAGCGCGTCGCATGCGCGGAAATTCAATTTCACTCTGGCTTACGCGTCCATTCTTAAATATAGTATTCCTATATGCTACCAAAAATAGGAGACGAACTTTATCCACGATGATTAACCTCTTTTACCGTTCGTCTCTGTATGTTTTAACCATCGGTTCCCTATGAATTACCATCGACCAAGTTCACACGCGTTTACCACACCGCCTATAAATAGACCTTTTACGCGTCCGCCGCTTCGAAGTTCCTCGTGAAATAGTCAAATTTAAAATCCCTTTTTTAAATCTGTATCGTTGACCTACTGCGACCGTCGAGAGAGTTTCGGATGAGCTGTGAAAGTCCAACAAAACTAGGTGGGTTGTCCGGAAAGCTCGTGCCGATTAATTTTTATTTTTAATAAATATATACGTATATATATTGAAACGAATCGATAAGTAATTGATTACCGATGAGTAAATCGGCACGAACTTTGCGGACAACCCGATAGATGGGTTTCCGATCGTTCGTATTCTACGGAAAGAATTAATTATTAATTATTCGACGGACCAATCGACAACGCTCGAATAATTTAACAAAGATTAAACTCATCGGTGTTCGTCTTCTCGAGATTTCGCACATTCACCGCATACGAGGAATATTTTAAATTTATATTTTAATATAAAATAAAAATAAAATATTTTAATATAATGTATTAGGTTGTTCGGAAACTAATTTCGTTTATATTTGTTTATAAAAATGAAAAATGATTTTCTTATAGCGAATAAATATTTTATTGATAATAAAAACAAAATTACTTTGTTATATATTATATTTTAGATATATTTAGACATATTATATTTTAAATTTTAGTAAACCAGAAACATCTTTCGCATAGAACGACGAGTGACGAGGAAAGTTAACATTTCTCGGTAAAAAATTATCGAAAATATCCAATTAATCGTACAGGCATAGGAAATGCTTAACGATCTTAGGTTGCATTAGGGTAATCCTGTATAAGGCGGTCTGTAGGAGTCTTTTAAGCGCGCGGGGTCTTCAGCGGTCTTGATACGGCACTGCTTGCAATGTCTCGGTCGCGGTTATCGGTTTCGCGATTTTCTCCAAAATTCAAATCGGTATCTCGAACGTACGATTTGCCAGCAGCGGTAATTGGAGCGCCGCGAACAATCGAAGATTCGTTCGAGAAACTAGGTGCAACCATGTTGCTACGATTACATGGCAATGGCTGTTGCCTGGCAACAGCATTACTGCTTCGTGGCTGGCCGAATCACCGAGGCTTATCTATTTTTCCCTGATTCGAGGTTAAAATTCCATTTCGCTTCGACGAACAAGGATGCGAAATAAATTTGAACCGATAACGAGCGATTCTCTTCCTTATCTCTTCCCCTTCTCTTCCTCCTTCTCCTCCTCCTCCACTTCTTCCTCGCTGTTTTTCTCTCTCCCTCACCCTCTCCCCTTTTGTGCACTGCGGTGCCGGGGTTCGCTTTGACCCGGGTCCTCGAAGATACTAATGTATTTTTAATAATTTGTTGAACGCTCAACTTGATCTCTTGAATGTTTCGTTAACACTAGAACTACCGGACCAGTCAAAATGACTGATTTGTAACTTTTTCTTTCACAATTCCAGAAATTATAAAAGTATCTTTACTGGAAAGCTTCAAATGAATTTCTTCATTGAAGCAGACATTGTAATAAAAATGGGACAAGGTCTAATAGATGCAGTCTTGTCATTATTACCAGACAGTATACATTGGTTGTGTTTATTACTCGGTAGTTCTAGTGTCGAATAAATCATGAAAATGCTTCGGTCCATTTTGATCGGGCCATGCAGAAGAGATTGGTCATTAATGTTTGTTAACTGTTTTCAGTGACAAAAAAGATACCGGACACAACATGCCACCAGATAGACCAGATGCATCGGGAGTAGAAACTGGAGTAGGACTGAATAGCACTCAGGTGTTCAGTTTCGGAGAAACGGTGTACACGATGAAAGAAGAAGAGAACGCGAGTGCTTTTATCGAGGCGAATTCGTCCGACGAGCTTCACGAGGACGTTTCGATGTCGGAGAAGTCTATAGTAAAGAATAGTCAGTTGGACGATGATTTGACCTCGTTGAGTTGGCTCCATCAGCAAAATTTATTGAAGGGATTGGACATCGCGAATCCTCCCAAAGACATGAAAAACGAGAACGTACTGAACAACAACGTGTGCGACGACCCGGCAGACTTTTCTGAAAACACGAACTCCATTTCAAGCTTAGACGATGGTTACTGTCCAGGTAATTATCACGCGGAATCGCGTACAAACCGATGGAATATATTTTTAACCCGAATTTTCTTTTCTCGTTCTTTCAACAGATAACAATGGCAAGATAAATAATTCAACGTCGCACAGCCATAGCCAGAGCTTTCAACACGTGACTAAGAATGGTCAAAAGTCGATGCAAATATTTCAGGAATCGGTAAAAAATCATTACAATCCCTCGCAAAATAATCAAACGAAGATCTCGTTGAGCAACAACAATCTGCCGGTTTCGAATCGGAACAAGCATCCTACGCATATACCATACGATCCTCATTTGCACAGAAACAGTAAACCACCATATTCATTCTCCTGTTTAATTTTCATGGCTATCGAAGATAGTCCTGTAAAAGCCCTACCAGTCAAGGAAGTGTATGCTTGGATATTGGATCACTTTCCATATTTTAGGAACGCTCCAACTGGCTGGAAAAATTCTGTAAGACATAATCTAAGCTTGAATAAATGTTTTCGTAAAGTGGAGAAAGCGCCGGTAAGTGTTCGTCGGTTTGCGTTTCGGTACATTTCGAATTTCAACAGATTTTTAACCGGAAAATTTCCTTTTTTCTGTCTTTCAGAATTTGGGCAAAGGTTCGTTATGGATGGTAGATGCTCAATATCGACCAAACTTGATACAAGCATTGTCTCGCGCTCCCTTCCCGCCTCCTACCGCTCAAACTTTGTCTTCCCCAGAAAAACCGGCAAGAAAAAGCACAAGCACGCGCCTTCCAGACCCTATACTCTTCCCATACCTCTCCAAAAGACTGGCATCGAGCAACATTTCCGACAACACAGAAACCGAAGTAGACAGCGATGTAGACGCAGCTGCAGCTGCTATGCTATCTTTTAAACACGGACCTATTATTTTAAATCATAACAAAGGTACCGTTCAACATAGAGGCAAGAGACAAAGAGAAAGATAGAGAGAGAGCGCGTTGGCATAATCGGGTGAACGTTTATTACAACAGCTTCTGCTTGCAGATCGTAAACGAAAATTACCAGAGTCAGAGAAGTGGATTCCAGTGATCACTAGGAGCTCCAGCGAAGACCATACGTACAGTTGCATCACCACGGCGCAACGAGAAAGGTATACGTTCTGTAATCGGAAGAATTTCGTAGAATTCATAAGCCGGAGAAAAATGACGAGGACCTGTCGCTTATACAGGTTTTGTATTCGACATTAATTTTCCAGGTCTTATTCATAGATTTTTCGGCCAGTTTCACAGATCTAATTCACGAGCTTGTAAATTGATTTCATTTTGCAACTCATGCTTTTTTTTTTGTTTTCTACACAATACAAGGCAACATGTTAAAGTATGATTATTGACGTCGTGTTTCATTGTTCGACAGATACCCAAGCGAAGAAGGGAATTCGGATTTCGACGAGCAACGGAAGATAGCAGAGGGTGCGGATGCGCTTTTAAATTTAGCAGGTGTGACCACGGCGCTGAATCACGCTAGAACGTCTCATACACAAGGTATTAGTCCATCACCAAAGTCGGAGGGTACGTCGAAGCCGAAGAAACGTACGGTTCCGAACGACTATTCGAACCCGCCGGAAAAGAGGCGCAAACATTGGCCAAAGTGGAGCGAAGGAAAGCGGTATTTAAAACAAATTATATAAAACTTATCGTTTGCGTGTACCTCACGTATGGTGGTGTTCACGTGCGCCTCGTTACACACATATATATATATATATTTTTTTTTGTTCATCCTCCGATAAGAAAAGAAACAGGAATGTTTCCCCGCGATATTCTATACTTTCTTTCGGTATCGATGACACAATTGAAACGGAAACAGACTTGAAACATCTTCTAAACATATACATATACATATAGAATATATTATACGTATATGTATACATACAATATCACTGGTTACAGAAAACTCTGTTGTCTTTCGAACGCAAAACCAATGATTCGCATCGAAGTTGTATTGCCATTTTTAGGCGTGTAAGAAGAAACAGTGGGAGAAGAACGCGAAGGGAAGCTCTGTCAGGTGCATTTCTATTTAACGCGAGGGAAACAAGAAATGACAAAAAATTGGCGGTCGCTCAGGGTTTAGAACTCGCTATATGCCAAAATAAATTCAGTAGTACTAAGCAACAAGCAATAATAGGGTGATAGTGTTTGAGACGAAGAGAGAGCGAGCGAGCGAGCGAGAGAGAGAGAGAGAGAGAGAGAGAGAGAGAGAGCATGAGAGAAAGAGTGTGTGTGTGAAAGATAGAGAGAGAGAGAGAAAGAGAGAGATATCGTTTTTTTCTTTAACTAAGAACATAGAGACAACTAAGGCGGATCACGGGATTGTCAATGAAGGAAACACTATCGCATACTAAACTAAATAACGATGAAACTTTTTAGACCTGTTGTGACGATTATACATATTAATTCATAGAGAGTTTAATTAATGATAATAGAGTTCTATATATTAGGTTTTTGTAGATATGTATAGAGATATAATTGATATCTATTCGATAGAGAAATTGATAATATATTTAAAAAAAAGATTATATATATATATATTATACATATATATACATATGTACACGTACACTTATACACAGTCATACACAGTTAAAACATATACACACGCACACAAAAAAGAAACGCGTTCATGTGCTCATTCATTTACACTGAAAACACATCTGGTCATGTACGCAGCTGTATGTGTGCAAAAATGCGTACCGCGAGAATTATCAATAACAAAAACGAGAAAAAGAGAAAGCGAGCGAGAGAGAGAGAGAGAGAGAGAGAGAGAAAGAGTGAAGAATCACAAAGTCGAGGTGCACTAAAAAAAAAAAACATGGATTTGAAATGACGAAAATATTATCATTTCATGCCTTTTTCTACTCTCTTCGTGGCTTTTGAGATGATTTTAAACAATGCTGTATATATATATATGTAGATCCTACGATGTATGCGCGGACCAGTTTCAAAATTTTGTTAAAGAATCAATATATCATATCGAGTCGATACTATATTGATCGGGGGCGTGCGGGGCATAGGAAACAAGAGGTAAACTTATTTTTATAAAAAAAGAAAATAACAAAAAACAAATATATTCGTAATATTAAGGGACATCGTGAAATACCTGATAAGTAATCGAAGACGCGTATACAAAGGGGTGGATAAATAAATAAATATATATATGTATATTTATACATATATATTTATATAATATATATATGTGTATATTTATATAATATATGTATATATTATATATATAATTATATATTATATACATAATGATATTATATATATAATTATATATATATATATATTGATACTGGAGAGAACTGGTCTGGCATACATTAAACGTCTAGTTCTATATAGAGAGAACGTATATATTTTTACAGGGCACTGCCCGCGTGATAAAAGCTCTTCCTAATAATTCGCTAAAAACACAGTTTATTAGCTTAAAACCATTTACTAATTGTAATCATAGCGTAACTTGCGTGACACTACAAGCACAGCACGGTAGCGCAGCCTGAACAATTCCATGCGTTTTATGATTGCATTAATTGCATTACACGGTTCGGCAATTTTCATAAATATAATGGAAAAACTAAAGAAGAAGAAAAAGCAGAAAAAGAACGAAACAACGTGTAATCCATTTCGAAGAACTCTCGATTACCAATTTAAAATTATTTGAAAAATTTTAAATCGGAGACGTTTCTAGTCTTGCGACATCATGCGCGAACCTATACGGAAAGAAATTGTGAACGCGGCGGTATTCTCTGGTTAGGCCGACAATGGTAATTAAGCGTCACTGTCGAGAATAATTATGAATTGTTACCTGCGAGATGTAATGTTAAACTGCTGGCTCAGATATTTTCGAGACACGAGGAGAGAAAGAGAGAAAGAGAGAAAGAGAGACCCCACGGGTCGTGGTGTAGGCGTAGCTTTCGAAGAAAGGTGCAATTTAGTTTAACTTATTGATTATCGCATTGTTTATCGTCCTATATTTAATCCGCACGTCTAGTTTACTTACTCGAAGTCTTCGATCATTTTTCCTCCCCGTAGCGAATCGATTTAGTTAACAAAAGAGCAACTTTATACAATTGTTCAATCGGAACGATGATGTTTCTATCAATT
The DNA here is from genome assembly GCA_028453745.1 of Agapostemon virescens. Lineage (NCBI taxonomy): Eukaryota > Metazoa > Arthropoda > Insecta > Hymenoptera > Halictidae > Agapostemon > Agapostemon virescens. The sequence goes on from CM052089.1 coordinate 20,149,904, forward strand.
TGTAATCGTTCACCGAAACCGCGACATTGCTTTGGATATGCCGTTCACGCGTACGTTCTATGATTTAGCGATAACGATAAATGCAAACGACAAATATTGACAGGGCGCGCTGCCAAAACTTTTTATGTGATTGTAGCTAGTCAGCTACAGAGAGAGAGAGAGAGAGAGAGAGAGCGAGCGAGAGAGAGAGAGAGCGAGAGAGAAAGAGGAAGAGAAAAAGTAATCCAAGAAAAGGGTGCAAGGAAGAATGCCATGTTGTACATGTATATATATATATATAATCATATATATATATATATATATATGCGTATATATGTATATATATATGATACGGTGAAGCAATTTTTGAGACAAATGTACATTTTTTATGTAATGTAAAAAAGAAATTTATCCTATTTAATGTATACATTGTATATTTGTATTCTTTAGATGCTCGTGCTCGTCACGGATTCGAGCGGTTTTTCTTTTCAAAATTTGTATACACACACACACAAGCAAGACCAGTTTTTGTAGACTTTACGTTTTCTATTGTCTGTGATATTATTGCAAAACTAAACATGCCTTGTTGTTGTTGTTATACTTTTTGGTGAAACAGATGTTTTTAGAGCTTTATAAGTTTTGTTTAGAAACGGGAAAGGTGGTTGACTCGCACTTTCTGATATTATTGAATTGGCATTCTTGCTGACACCTTGACATTCTAATCTAGATAGGGAAACTGGCATCTTCAAATTAGTAATATATTGTATATTATAAATATATATACAGGTGTACGCGTGTCCGTACGTGTCGCACGCGTATACGTGTATATATATATTATTGAAAGTAATATCACAGTTTTCACTATTCGTTGAAATTTTTAGTCTAGCTTTCGTTTGCTACGACTGAAGATCTGTTCTTCCATGTAGTTTATTCTAATGTAATCAATTAGGGGGTGGGATGCCATTTATAATAATAGTAATTTAGCTAATCGATCCATTTACAAGAAAAAAAAAAAAAGAAATGAAATGAACTAGATGTAATCGATTAGCGGAGCAACGTAAAAAGCAATACACCAGTAAATCCTGACATTTGGGCAAAATACTCTGGTCGGCCGTCGGTCCTCGGGGAAAAGATATTTATTTATAAAATTAATAAGAAAAGAACAGTCGAACGACACGCGTGTTTGCACATAGCGATATAAGTACAAGATGAAATAAATAAATAAATAAATAAATGAAAAAAAAAACAAACATTGTAAGACAGTAATTGTACAAAATAGCTCACTCGTCGAGTATTTTTTACGAAGTATTACTGTAGGCGTAAAAACTGTACACAAAATAGGGGAATATCGTTTCTTTTACGCGACCTTGTAAATGCATGCGAATCGTTACTTAAATATAATGTTCGAATCCTCGTGAAGTACGGCCGACTAAATTGCATAGATGAAACCATCGACGAATGAAACACCAAAAATAAAAAAAAAACGGAAACAAACGGAAAAGGCGAGAAGGGGAGAGGAGAAACGAAAATGTATGGAAGTGTACGAAGCAAACTTCATTGTATCTCACGACTAGCCACGGACAATCAAAATGTATAATGGTGTTTAATTTGCTTCGATTACATGACATCGTGCCAAACGCAGAAATCATTTATTTGAGGAACAGATGTTAATTTATATGTATATCTACCGAGTTGTACATTATACGAATTTTGTTGGCGATATGCGTACTATTATTATTATTATTATTATTATTATTAATATTATTATTATTGATAATTATATTATTATTATTATTAATATAATTATTACTCATTTTAAACGAAACACTGTAAAATGTTTGTTAAGTTTTTGACCTTGCTTATATAAATGAGTAAACTATTTAATACTTTAGATTGTAACCAAGACAGAACTTTATTAATGAAAAGAATCTGAAAAATCAAGTAACAGCTGAATTAATTAATTACCATCCTCCCGTTAACATAACACATTCTTTTTCCAGCAGACACGAATTCGTTGTGCCGCTCTTACGAAATTCCGCTGTATGCGTAATACACGTTCTGAAAATAATGGAGATTATGGCAAATACATAGCAAACGAAATAATTGGAACACACAGGGATATTCACAAACATGCTACACGCGAGCCTGATGCATCAAAACCGTAAAAGAATCATTCATTGTTAAGTTATTTAACAAAATAGTAAATATTATCTAGAAAAGTGAACGGTGGCGCCATCTAGCGATGACGACTGAAAACACGAAAAGTTAAAAAAATTAATTGCGAGAGAACCAGTGAACCAAATTTGGATTTTTTGGGCTCAAATTAATCGGGATGAAAAAACGCATCGAATGTATATTTCAGATTTTTGATATCATGGGCGGTTACGATTTTTGAAAATTATACGATTTATGGGGTATGAAACAGCTTCGCCATCTAGCGGTGGCGCTTCTGAACTAAACCACTCAAATAATACGTGTCGGATTTCATGTAGTATCGTATAAATAATAATGAAAATAACGAAAATCATGGCAAATACATAACAAACGAAATAATTGGAATACACAGGGATATTCACGAACATGTTACACGTGAACCTGAGGCATCAAAACCGTAAAACAATCATTCATTGTTAAGTTATTTAACAAAATAGTAAATATAATCTAGAAAAGTGAATGGTGGCGCCATCCAGCGGAAGAAATGAATATTATTCGACTACAAACTTGGGCATTTTGCCACTACGAGGAATGGCGCTATTTTCAGATTTTCAACAGTATAATGTACGTTGCGCCATCCAGCGGAAGAAATGAAAATTATTCGACTACAAACTTGGACGTTTTGCCACTACGAGGAATGGCGCTATTTTCAGATTTTAAACGGTACAATGTACGTTGCGCCATCCAGCGGAAGGAACGAAAATTATTCGACTACAAACTTGAGCGTTTTGCCACCACCACCAATGGCGCTATTTTCAGATTTTAAACGGTACAATGTACGTTGCGCCATCCAGCGGAAGGAA
>CM052089.1:20153646-20173916 GCA_028453745.1 Agapostemon virescens
CACTCCAAAATCGAAACACTATTTTTATCTGTAATAGCTCCACTGTAGACAGTTTATTTTATTTTGTTCATACGAAATTAATTACTATGACTCGTACTTAAAGCTTTAACATATTTATCGATTTCTCAGTTGCGAACCTAGCGATGTTAAGAGTTGTTTAAATAATAGTATGGCAAATTTAGTGTCGCTTTAGAGGCGCCATTCGAGTGCAAGGGGTTAATACTAATATGTGTGCGAATGTGATTTTGATGTGCAACCTAATAAATATTCTCTGACGAACTTGTGAATAGAGAATGTACTGATGCACTCACATTTCGTATTTACTTTGCAGAAGATCTCCGATCGGACCGAGCAAAGAGTTGCACAGGTCCAGATTCCAAATTGTTCTGAAACAGAGAAGGATCGTGAACGCGACTGCGAAAAATCAGGAACAACGAATCTGTCTGGCAAAAGCTACTCACGGTTTCAGAGTCAGTATCCCCAGCAGATCTACGATCACCGAAAGGTCGTTCATCGCCACAGCAGACTCCACCGCGGCCTAGAAATATTCAACGATTCGTTTCGACATCCAAGTATCGTCGTCGACCATTTGCATAACAAAAAAACGTCATCGATTTCACTGGTTCTTTTTCTTTAATCATTGATGGCAAGCGAGACGTTTGGACGGTCTATTTTTAAATGGTTCTCGGTTATGCAAATGGGTTGGACCAAGCTTCGACACACAGAGACAACGGGATACCTTAAGATCTTTGTGTTGCATCAGGGAGTAGGTAATCTGCAAGGACCGATGGCGGTTCGTCAGCACGGTCATCATCGACTCGTGGCCTCGCATCATGCTGTTCAGCACTTCAGCCTCGGACATTTCGTTCAGAACTCCGATTTGAGGGTAGTCGAACGCTGTCGAACTCGCAAAATTATTCTGTGGGAAGCATCATCAACGTGCGTTGCGATTACAAACGATTCGTTACTGGCATGGCTCTCTTCCGTAACGTCGTGCGTGTCGGGGGACTAAGTAGTGGAAGTGGCATAAACTAGTCGACGGTCAATAGCTTCCACTTTTCCCAAACCTGTCTCCCGAGTCGCACAACTTTAACGCGTTTGCTACTCCGATTTCTTTTGCTGTCTATCTTAAATGCAATGTCCCTCCATGAAGCATTGAAAAGATTTAGCTAAGCCACTTAACCTCTTGCCCTACAATATCGTTTCAGACATGTGCTGCAGATTTTTAATAGAGTCTAAAGAATAAGTATGTTATTAACTCCCCTCAAATCGAAACAATAATCTATTTAGTTGTAGTTAACGTACAACCATTGGAAAACATATAGCCATACGGCAGTTGTACTTTTTCTTTTTCATTTCGCAAATTTTGAACTACAAGGAAATTCTAATCACTGCAACTATAAAATAAATCGTAAGGCAAGGGGTTAATCTAATCGATTATACAGTTTGCTGTCTACCTAAAGTCGCAGCACGCGTGGCGAAGAGGAAACACGCTCGGATAGAAGGAGAATATCTATATCGCAAAATCATACTAACAGGCAGGAAGGTTTCAACGTCCAACCCATAAGGTTTGTCGGCGCTTATGGGAACGAATTCCTCCTTCTCCGTGGTCTCCACGCTCGGCCTCAGTTGAGACGCCCGTACGTCTACCTTAGGATTCGGGGGCACTTGAGCTTTGTTCGCTTTCTTGGTCGCGAATGTCGTGGTGGTAGTGGAAGCGTTGCGTGCTGACAGCGACGTTGAGGTAGTATAGTTCCTATTTAGCGAGGTGGACCTGGACTGCGCCGAGTTCGGCCTGTTTAACGCTGGATCAGAGGGGCTATGCCTTATACTATTAATTCTGAAAGAACGTAACGCGACTTGGTGAGCGGGACGCAACACAACCTAACTCGAGTTTGACTTTGAACGGACATCCGATATACTTACTGTACCGGATAATCGCTTTCGTAACCCTGTTCCCCGTCCTTGCAACTACTCTGCCTCTTCAAGTAATGCTTCGGAGAGTCCGGGCTAGGTGCTCTGTTCTTGAGTTTCCCATCGTCCATGACTGGAAGAACGGCAGCCATCGGCGCCACTCGCGGCGTCAACGTAGAGTTCGATCTTTGAGGGCCCAAGGGTTGTGGAAGCGTCCCTATATCACTGCTGGCGCCGATCTTCTTGCCGGGAAGGGGCGTGATGTTCTGTCTGAGAGGAGGTATGGACGCCAGGTTCTTCGAGGTCCTGGTCAGCCCGTTGTTCGTCTGCAGAGTCTTCGATTGGCTCGTCGAGGTCACCGTGCTTCTCTGAACCGGTGGCGACGACTTGATCGGTTGAACACGAACTGGCACCGATTTCGTCAACGACAACGTCGGCGCCGGTGGGGGCGGGGACGACGGTGACGGTATGGGTGGAACTTCTTTTGGTTCCGCCGCGTTCAAATTCGACATTGAGGTAGAAAGATTCTGCAGTATCTGTGGCTGCGTGGGATCTGGAAAAGGTAATCACCCGTGCAGGTTTTCTAACAAGTCTAAGTGAAAGTACATCGACGGATAGAACGGTGTGCAAAGAGGGCTTATTACCGGAGGACTTCGGTACCGGAATATAGGAAGTAGGAAACGTTATCTTGGAACTCACCTAAGTCTTGAGGCTCCTGGAAAGCCTCGAGTTCTGGAGGTGGAGTGCGTGACACTGAAACATACCGTGCATAGCATGCTCATTCGCAGACTGTACGACACAACATTCACAGATGCATTTGTATTTTCAGGCTTGTGTGATTTGTAAGTGGATAGTTAACAGTTAGGTCAGACGACAGGGTTTTGAGTCGAGTTAGGGTACACGGTCGAGTCTTGCGATAGAATGGATAGGGTGACTTTAATACACGGATACTTACGTGATCTGTTTGGTTGAAAGATATCGTGATAGGCGGTGACATTCGGTATGTCCGCGTACGTTGCCTCGTCCTCTGGATCTGTTCCGGATTTGTCCGCCTCTTCGATTGTTCGTACGTCTAATCTACAAGCGAATCGACCATGGTTACGGTTTACGATGCAACGGTATACAGTCAACTTACGTATGCTTTTTTAATCCAGGCGGCCTTTCCCTCGAGAAACTCTTCCTTAACGAGTTCCCGTGACTAAACGGCGAGTCGGACGTCGACACTCCTCCTAGCGGAGCTATTTTTTTTAAATCGCATACGTATAAAATGACATTGGCAGTATGAAAACTCGCACCGATCTGAAAAGCATTCGTTGTAGCGGATTTGTGTGAACGGTTCCGTCGGTCAATTTCTCCGCTGTATCGACTTACCAACTGGTTCTGGGCTACAGCTATGTCCTGCACTTTCGTCCAACCAGTCGGAACCAAGTCCAACGTGCGACCCGGTTCCCAACCGTACACCTTCAACACATCATGGCAACCAGCGAAAAGACATTCTCCACCCTGACTGAAATAGAGGCACCTATCGAACGGACAAAGCGATTTAATAAAATACTTTAGGTTATGGAGAATCGCTTTGCTTTGGTCGAAAAGTAGGCTATCGCTTGCTTCGCAGCACCGCACGTAAACGGCGCTGGACCAACGTCAACGTATTCTTGCCTATCGAAATTATCGGTGTTGTATTGTTATGTACGATAATGTACATTAATTGGTCGGTCTGGTGTCGATCATGTGTGGTGCTGCTAGGTTAGCAACAGCCTTTAAGAAGCATACCGAATTGCTGTGGAGTGACTTTGATCCGTAGACGAAACAAGTTGAAACGACTCCAAATCCCAGAAGTGAACCGTTCTATCCGCGCTACCACTGGCTAACAGAAACTCGTGGGGATGAAATTCTACCGTGGTAGCCGGACCTCTATGTTCGGAAAATTCTCTGAGTTGTCTGCCGGCTCTCAAGTCCCACAGCTAATAAAGAGAAAACGATCGGTCATCGAATAGAAAGATCCAGTTACATTGAACCAAAGTGATTTTCAGCTGTCTTTACCTTAACCATTCCCTCCTCTCCTGCACTGGCAATCCAGTGGCCATCAGGACTGAATTTTAAACTGTTCACCATCCTATTGTGCCCTTTATACGTGAAGATACAACCCTTCCTCCTAATATCCCACAATTTAATCGCTGTGTCCAAACTTCCAGATGCCAACAACTCCCCATAAGGATGAAAGTCCATGCAGCGTATGCCTGACTTATGTCCCGTTAACGTACGGGCCAATTTGGCGTGCTCCAGGTCCCAGATTTTCAGTGCTCCCGTCTGCGAGCCAGCGCATACTAGATCCTCTGTCTGTCCGAATCTTACGCATTCTATCGGAGTGGTATGGCCACTCAGGCTCTGAAAACAAACGAAAGATAAGTATCCCATATCAGAATATTTTTCAACCAATCCCAGAAAAAGTGCTCGACCTACCATAATACAGTTCTGCTTGCCGACTGCCCATAGATTCACCTTCTTGTCGTCACCACCGGTGACCAAAACACGACCAGATTTGTGACCCAATGCCAAACAATTGACATTGGATGTGTGGGCAACGAAATCCTCTGCAGAAAAAGAAGCACAACGTAAGAAAGATTCTAAGTGAAATGTTATTTCACCGAAAGATGCTAGAGTAGTCTCCAAACATCTGTCTAATCTGGCGACAGCGCATAGTGCCCTCTGCTATGGTCCCGCTGTCATAAAGAAGACACCGAACCCTGACACGGCGCAGACCAGGGCTTCGTTCGCGACCCATCGTGTATGTTTTGTTTTCTCCCTCTGTGGCCCAGAGTGACAGAAGTTGGAAGAACGTTGTTAACGCTTGAATTTTAAAGTTAATCTACAGACAACTGAATCGAGAGCGGAACGAGATGTCAGCGATCGGTGACATCACGAACGCAGTGTGCTCTACGATCCGGCGAAGGTTATGACCATAATAGGAAGACGCAGCGAAGAATTAATCGGCATCGGGGCAGCGTCGTGCGCATTGTAAACAGAAATTGTTTACCCGTATCGGGCACGGATATAGCGCCGGAATGGAATTACTCGGACGCGCGAGCATGGTACAACGAATCGAGTATAGCGCGCACGACAGACAGCTAGGAGACGAGCACTTACGGAGTTTCCATGACCTCTTCGTGGACGAAGCCATGTTCCGGGGCCGCGGGATCGCGTTCTTCGCTATACTTATTTGGCAACGACAACAATTTGAGACCTTAGCTTGCGGACGCAGAATTTTCTCTTGGCCGAGCTCGCGGTCAACATTTTGCACGTTTCTGTTATGATCTCTCGGTTAGGCGGTGATCGTTCAACGAGGCGACAGCATCTCGCCGCGCGACACGGTCCTCTTCGCGATCCTTTCCTCGAAATCTCAGTCCGTTTGTAGAAACCGTTCGTTCCACCTCCTCGTCGTATCTCATTTCTTGAATCTGCCTGTCCGTGGGCAGCGCGAACTAACGTGACGTTGAGAAATATCGAAGTCCCTGTTTCTATCGAGATCGCGTTCCGATCGATCGCGCCAGATGTCACCAGCTCACCGGTCAGTTGGACCCGAGACGTCGGAGAAAGAAGATCCTTCTTTTCCAGAATAATGTACCAATTATCCTTCTTTATAAAACCATTTGGGAAAATCTGAATTTCAGAGGAAACGGTTTGGATTATGTTGTTGAATTCTGTACGATTGTATGTAGAATTTTGACAGTTCGTATAGTATAGTATAGTATAGTGTTCGTATAGTTCCCAAAGTATGGGTTGCCCGGAAAGTTCGTGCCGATTCTTTTTTTTTTGGAAGATTGAAACGTAACGTATTTAAATTTTGGTATATTAAAAATAAAAATAAATCAGCACAAACTTTCCGGACTACCCAATAGTTGATAAATGTTGTCCTTCTTGTTTAATGTTGTTTTTCGATAATTCGATCCATGTACTGTTTTTTGATTAATGAACAAAGAGTCAAAACACCCGAGTTTCGACCACAGAGGAAGTATAGAAGTAGATCAATCTTCCAATGGTATTGTGTCGAACATCCGTGAAGCTCTAAAGCTCTGTTACCATTGTCATGCCAGGTTCTACTGTATCGACAACTTTTCGATCGAACTTCTTAGCGCATATCAAGTATACTGTATACTTCATTGTTACTGCGTAGTACCTTAGTCTTTTCTCTAATCACTTAAACATGACCGACGGATCGGTCCAGAGGCGCACTGCTAAAAATTATCGGAAATTTTATTACGCTTGGCTGATTATCTTATTGGAGTCTACTGCGTTATTACGCGATATGCGTACTGTACGTCGCATCTGACATAATCGTCGTTTCAAAGACGCAGCGGAGATTCTGCGGATTGAGGTTATGTTTCCTCAAATGAACCGTGTAACTCTCCCAATCTTAGGTATATTGGTTACATACAGGCAAGAACAAAATTAAGTAGACAATGTGTATAGTGTATGATAAATAAAATTTGAGCGTGCGACAATAATGTTAATAGAATAAAACTGATACTTATGTTTATTTGTCAACTTAGTTTTGTTCCTGACAACTGAGTGTACGTTTCTTGTATGAATAATTGTCAAATATTACAAATTAAATAATTTATGTATAGAAAGCAATGTTTCCCCATTTACGATCGCGATTATTTGCGATTCCGATTAAAACTATTTCGAAAGCCCATACAAAACAAATATCAAAATACGAACAGGGACAGTCTCCGGAACCTAAAATTCGAGAATATTTTTACTACATAGATCATCAAGGCATGGTACAAGCTCTACTGAATTTAAAATAATTTCAACGAAAACATTATTAAACTATTGAAAATGTATTCTTTTGTCTGTAGCTATTTTTAGACGATGCACGTATGAAGAACTTCACCTCGTGTTTTAAAGGTTGGTATATATCTTAAAGAATATACATTTTGATCTGATTTGATCTTTATATGATTAAAAAACGTATCATTCTAGAGAAGAAATTTTTGGCATTTTTTTTCAAGCGGTTGAAGAAAAATGAGTCAGGAAGATATACAGAGGATTTCCCATACATTTCGCTATGCGGTGTAGAAAGAAATTTTGTGAGATGCGATGATCTGCCAATAGTATTTACTAAAATTCTACAAAAGTTGAACTGCGAGACAGGAAAGGAGGAAGATTGGTTTGGCTATGCTCATGCAGAAGAATTGTTGATGGTATGTTTTAAAATATAAACTGTGTATTGTAGTTTAAGTTTTGACAATATGTTTAACATAGGTACCATTCGAACCAAAAAAGTTGTTTATGAATATTCAGACAGGAAGAGTGTACCATCCTGCACCAGAGAGAGCAGGAGGAATAGGTCTAGTGAGATCAAAGATAGCAATTGAGTTGAGCACATTATTCAATTTTGAGAAAGGTGAAAAGCATGGTCCCACTCACTTTCTCTGGAAGGATGAAGTCCATTTGCTTGATTCTGAATGGTGCAAGGACAAATAAACTTTATTTTTAATTAAAAAAGGAAACAAAGTACAATATATATATATATATGTATATGAACAACTTGCATAAAATGTACATAGATTTTAGATAATAACAAAGATATTATATTTTTCTCTATGTAATAGATTACGTTATGATAGAGATGAAATATCAAAAACTCTGGCTGTCGAATCGTCGGACGTTGTCAATGCCTTCTCTCCGTTCCTAAAATCAATTTTCATTAAATCTTGTTTCGTTCATCGAGAGAAAGTAATCTCAGATAGCTTTAACTTACTCAGATATACACAAATCGAGAATATCTGCGGTATGTCCTAGGAATGATTGTACACATAAACCAGTTCTTGCGTCGAAACATCTAAGTATGCCGTCTAATCCAGCCGAGAACAGGATAGTCGTATTCCCCTTCCACACCAGTTTTGATATACCGCTTTCTTGTTCGATTTTTTGCCTGAGTACCTGAATAGTTCAAATGAAAATCTCGATACTGCATAACACCGCGTAAAGTTACATCTGAATGGTAAGAGTGGTAATACTTGTTTCGAGATATCCCAGATAAAGATTTCTCCGTTAACTGTACCAGTGGCAGCGACTGGAAACGCAGGATTCCTGCAGAAAGCTGCAGTCTCTACCCAATTGCTATCGGTATTACCTTCGCTATTCTCAGCGTCCTGCTCGGCATTCGCGTTATTTCTTTCGCCGAGAACCAAATTTTGCAGGACAGAAACTATCTGAGGATTGTAAACCATATTACTCTGGCTCCTAAAATATACAGAGAGTATTGTTCTTTTTATTACCTTCCATGTGTTCGAGGTACTAAGTATAGTTTTTCCATCCGTAGCGGCCGAAAGGACTAGATTATTATCAGGATGACAATCGAGGGTGCTGATAGTAGAGGAATGACCACAGGAGGAAGAAACCGTCGTTAGGATGTTACTAGTTCTCAAATCTATTATCCTAATTACTCCGTCTTCATAACCGACGGCAATACGTTTGCCTAAAAATGTTATATCTTGTTCAGACACGATACTCTCGATTTTCTGAATATAAGAAAAAAAGAATACCATCTGGAAAGATCGTTCCAGTCTCTGCCCGACAACCGTAGCCTTGAAAAACCTTGCACTCTCCATTAGGTATTTTCCACATGTATATTTCTCCATCAACGGATCCTGCTAGCAATATGTTCGCAGCCATATGCCATTTCATCCACTGCAAAAAAAAAGTCTTTCTATTATTCTGTTTGTAACACAAAGTAAAATTACAAAAGTTGAACTAACAGTTGCATCTCCCATACAATAGTCCCAAATTTTGGTTTTGTCAGCAATTGACCAAACTTGAATCAAACCGCTCATGTCTCCTGTGGCTAGATACGATTCGTTGTAATTGAATTCTGAAAAGATAATGCTATCCTTGTGTCCGGTACAATCGAGAATAATCTCTCCGGTCGATGTATCCCAAATATAAGCTTTATCCTCTTCGCCTCCTGTGGAAGCTAGCTTCCCATCTTTGGATAAAAAGCCACAGAAAATTGAACCTGAAATTTTTAATGAATTTATACTTGTTCGTAAGAATACGTTTGCCGAGACTGGACCCTGCTTTACCTCGCTTGTGGCCTCTGAACACGCAACACGCGTCTCCCTCCTCTGCAGGATCATCTCCTATCGCATCTTCAACTCCAACGTCTGCAGACTCTAAGGACTCGATCACTTCATCTATGTCCTCCACATATATCAGATCATCTTCGTCCATTTGACCATTCATATCTGAAGAGGATGGCGGTGTGTCTATCTCCGTCATTTATTTTAATGTCTAATAAAGCGTGCAACAGGTCACGTTTCAAGAGGGTTACAAGTATCTTTAAGTAGGATAGAAACGAAACGGAGCAATGGTTCGAGAATACTCATCTACCACGCTACCGGGGCAAAATATACGTGGGCTATTAAATTCTTACCTTTTTCAAAAACTTAGACCGCAAGCGATACTTTGCACACGCGGAAAAAATTAGAATTCAAACACCCGTCAACAACGCTCTGGTCTTTCGTGAATATCAGCTGATTTAGAATTTTTGTCTTATGTTGCATGCCCTGAAAGAGTCTCGCTCGGACAGAGAAACCAGATTCCTGTAACACCGGCAACGTGCGTATCAGATATCTCCTTTATCGACGAAACATGCTGCATTTACAAATACATACATATCGAGCAGACTAGAAATAAATCACATATAAAACTAGTTTTTAAAATAATTAAATTAATCTATGTCAACAATATACGTCAAATTGCAAATGCCAACGAAATAACGCGCGCAAAGACGGACACATTTTTGCTCGTTTACCATCGACGATAAAGCGAACGTTGTCCGAAAGAATCGTCGAACAAATGTTATTTTATCGAGCCAAGAATAATCTTGATTAACTTTAATAAGCAAACAATCATCGCCGACGCGTCTCGGCTCTCTCCAGTTATTAAAGTTCATTCAATAAAATCTCAAGTTATTGAGTTATCTCTTGAAACACATTCACACCAGTTTCACGGCCGGTGATTTTCAAAAACAATTATTACATAATTATCGGCGAACCGTGCCCGTCGCGTGGTAGATTAAGCAATATATTGCATCGTTCTGTACGTTTGAAGTTCGGCTGTCATACGTCAATCGCACTTTGTGTTTCATCAGCCGCCGCATCCGATTCCTCCACCATGCGCCACCGACCGTTCTCCCTCTCTCTCGCGCCGCCAAGATTTTCTTCGTCAGCCTACTTCCATCTCTTTTCACAAAAGGAAGGTACACGCCTGACGAGAGTCGGCAGTCTCGGTCAAGCTTCCGCGCGGACTAGTTGTTTGATCCGGTTTTTCCAAATTTGTTCCCATGTATCCTCGGGAACACACCAATTCCAATGAGACGTACAGAAAAGTCGCACCGTTCAGATCGTTACGAATCATCGTCCACACCAGCAACGAGAAACACCAGACACCATCGTCGAGCCCCAGCAACAAGAGGTATCCTGCGAAGGACGATACGCGAAAACCCGAGGAACGCTAACAAAGTCGATCGATTCCTGTGAAACGGTAACGGTACGAACATTATTCGCAACGATGACTTCTTCGATCCTGTCGAAGAGCCACCAAACGACACACGAAAATCGGAAAAGGGATACGTGAACACCGACATGACCCTCCCCCGTCCTCGGTGAAACAACCGAATGAATCCGGAAAGGAGAGAAACGAATATGTAACAGAGCGAGCAAGAGTTTCTTAACGAGAAGCCGGGTGTGTTAGGAGAGCTTTCGTATCTGCTGGCGGACACCGGGAGACGACAGAGCAGCATAGTCGGTCTAGCCCCCATGTGCCGCGCGCGGACTAGTCAAATCGATGAAACACGTTGCAACAAATTCTACTCCAGATAACCGAGCTCGCTTAGTATTCAAATTACCGTCGACACTTGCGTTTCGAGGGGGCGACAATCAAGCATTCGTCGAGCTACCACAATACACCGCCGAAGGCGACAAGGAAATTTTCTCGAGCACCGAACCGAATTAGAAAATATTTTGAACGACGCGCATTGGCGTAAGCAGCCGAGGGAGAAAGAGAGAGGGAGAGAAAGTATACAGTATATGTATAGGTGTTTCCCCCGTGTCACGGATGATACACTGTTTCGAAACCGTCCGAAGATCTTCACGGGAGGCCACAAACGACGAAGTGAATGAAACGCACAAAACAGAGAAGTTGACGTCGACGATTCGCTCACTAGGAACATGGAAAATAGGAATAATGAGAGTCACAAGTTTTGGGTGTTCGGCTACGGGTCCTTGTGCTGGCATCCGGGATTCAAATACAAGAAGAGCGTCGTGGGACACGTGAAGGGATTCGTTAGGCGATTTTGGCAAGGAAACACCACGCATCGCGGCACTATCGAAAATGTGAGTGTCGGGAAGCTTACGCGTTCTCGGGGGGGCCGGTACCCCCCACCTCTTTCGACCCCTGCAATTTTATTCGTCGGTAACTAATATTCGGGTCATGGGCCACTCGAATGTTCTATATATTTTTTTTATAAAACTAGCAAAAATACATTTAATTTTTCAATTAGTTCTTAATTAATTTTTTTAGCCATGTAGGTGTACCTTGACTATGAAATCACAAAGATTCTGAACTCTTCATCCGCGCTTAATTATGGTTGAACGCTTAAATTTTAGTTAATAGCGAATGCAATTAAATAATCAATTTAATTCAATTTCTTTCGCTGCAGGACGGGTAATATTCGTTATTAGACAACAACAATAAACGGTTCACCGTTATTCGTAGCTAAACCCATCGCAGATTTTTCATTTCATAATTATCCAAATTACATCAAGATTCACATTTTCATTGAACAATAGAGACTAGTGAATATTAATGTAAATAACTTGGGCGGCACGTGTCTACTTTCCCGAAACGCAAAACGATTGTATTTTCGTACACAGAAAGCAGAGTAAATATTGTCGAATGCGGTGTTCGAACAATGTGTACCGTTTCGACACATTTATTTCCGTGTCCGAAGATGGCGTGCGAAACGTCGTAAAAGGTTATGCATATGCACCCACTTAAGATATATTTTTGATTGAACAGATTGTACAGTTTTTTTGCGCGCAGGTGTCCCACGATTCTATTTATAACGGCAATGTTTTTGTTCATAAACCAGGCGCGTGAATTCTTTTACATAGCTTTGGCAACCATCCATTGACACGCTACAAGGGTACACCTTTTGCTTGACGTTTCCAATTTGCGACGGTCGCGCGCAGCGGACGTTTCCATCGCCGAACCAATTGTACAAACACGCTTCTATTAAATAAAATAGTGCCCGTACCCACGAGACCGGGGATTTAATAAATCTATGATCGATATGAATAAATATAAAATCACAAAATCATTAGAAGAAATTTAGATTATTCTCAATTTTATAAAATTATTAAAAACGAAAACACATTCTCATTTAACCCTTAGTGCTCGAGTGGCGACTAAGAAACCGATCAAAATTTAATGTAGAATAAACATATTCCAGGTCAAAAACAGTTTCGAGCGCAAACGGTTAATATGCAGTAATTATTAAAATATACCGAGAGCATCTTCGTAAACAAAATGCTACGAATCTGTCGGCAGACCTTGCGGTCGAATCCGCGCCAAATATGAAAGCAGATGGCTCTGTACCCGGCATCGAGCTCTGGGAAACGGATTTAGGTGCCAAACGGATGCCAGATAGCTGCCAGACGTTGATACCGCGTAGAGAACAGGTCGATCACACCGGGAGCGGACCCTAACCTCGTCCTTTTCGCAACGCCAACGCCTGACGGCTATCCGGCATCTATTTGGCATCATAATCCGCTCTCCAGTAGTCTGCTTCCGCATTTGCCACGGTATTTGACTGCAATGTCTGCAAATTAGCAAATACAGACACCAGGTTCTGCTCGAAGCAGGCTTTGCCATTGGAATGACCGCTGTTTGCTAGCAAAATACGATGCTATACTAAATCTGGTCGAGGCTGACGGGATTTTTGTATTTTTGTCGAATATTCAAACTAATCGCGACATCTCCCGGATGCGGATCAAAGACTAATTACTTATGGAAGTCCCTTTGTCTCGACGACCCTTGCTCTCTTGTCTTGTACGTTGCCGAGCGAGCACGCGTGATCATAAATGTAAATTCAGGTTACATAAAGTCATATCTTCAAGATTGTATAAAACTAGTCTGTTCTATAAAACTTTGTGAATCCCGGGACAAATTGTAACGGTATTCGGTTTAACGAGAATCACCACAAATAAATCGGAAGTGAAGCTAACTTCAGTCGGCTGAAGTCCGACCAATCGAGTGTTAAAATCTGCTGATCCCGGCATTCGTTTGTCTTTCTAGTTTTCGTGTCGTATTTTCCGTGAAACGTGCGTCACTATCCCCGTGATTCGGGGCCATTTTATATGTGTATTTACAAACACCGGGCAAACTCGAACGTCATCGGAACAAAAGCGTGTCGGCGAGGGGAAATTGTTCACGTTTTCAATACGTGCAATGCGTAACGCACATGCACGCGCGTGTCTGCGATCGCTCAATAAGTAGCCACGGCTGTTTCTATTAAGATCAATAAAACTTTGACACTGTTTCATCTGATGCAACAAATTAATATTCTTACAAAAATTTAATCGATAACGGTAACTTCGTTCTTTTTCTCTCTTCATTTTCTTTTTGTCTCTGTCGCGAACTAATCTAATCTAATTAGCATTCGTACATCGTGCACGATGCGTCGTGTGATCGTCACGGTTCGTCTTGTCATCGACTCGCGACGCCAAGTCGATGGCCGTTTTCGTAAATTAACTAGATCCTTTCGGCCGCGAATCGTCGCTTCATTCCGGACCGTTAAGCAAACGAGCCAGAATGAAAGGAGATCGCTAGTGACAGGCATTCGATACTGTGCAAATTTTCAAGCAAATCGATCACAATGTTTTTTAGTCGATTCGAAGACAGATATTTTTTAAATCCATCAAAGTTTTTAAAAGTCTTCGACTGCCAACCTAACAGTCACAAAAATTCCATAAAATCGAAGTAAGCATAGAAATACGATAGAGACATAGAATGTGTAATATCGAGTAGTCCTCCAATCGTCTTGCATTTTCTTGATCACCTTCGTAACTGTCAAAGGCATTGTTAGAGGTTATATTTTTGAAAATCCTGCATGTGTCGAATGTCTTGGGAGCTTGGAAAATCTGGGAAATCTTGATCGTCTTGGAAGTATATTTACGTCGAGTTTTGCGAGAAGGAAAACTATATTTTTCTATGTAACAACAAAATCTCTGTTCTACTGTTCCTTTAGGGGTTACCCACCGCAAGGCAGCTTCGCACTGGCCGCGCCGCCTTAACAGTATTATCGTATTGGTACGTTCACACTGTTACTCATCCGAATGCTGTTCAAACCCCCATAATTAATCGTAAGAGATGTTCCTACATGTTATTATACAATTTTTTCGAAACTAGAAGACTTTCAAGAGTTCTCTATACCGTCGAGAGTTCCAAGCGTCAAACTATGTTGAAAGTGATGGGAACTTTTCGCCATCGCTACTAACCGCGTTCATTACAATTTATTGTACCGTCATTAGGATCTGGCACGAGTGTTTTAGTAAATGACTGTGATTTCTCTGGATCTCGTGTTACCCTGCCGTTACTAGTACGATACAAAACCAGTTAGAGCTCGTAGAAACCGATATCTTTCGAACACAATTTCGTCCTCTGTGTTCGTGTTACGTGTTTGCGTCACGCTGCCCGCGCAAGCTCCCTTGTGTGTTCATTGTTTGTTTTGTTTCTCCTCGAAATGCCCGCGTTTGCTCAATGATTCCGTTTTCTTTTGTTGCAGCCTGGACGCGTGGCCACGCTGATCAAAGAACAGGAGGTAATTGTGTGCACTGGCAAACGCTGTATCACTCGCGCCGTTACTCAATCCGTAGATTTTTACAAACATCGGTAAACAATGCTCGACCGTTCAGAGACCATTCCACTCGTCGAAAACAAATTCATTTGTCAACGACTTCGCAAAACATTCGACGCTTTGAAATTGTTTTTCCAAACTGCGGTCTTACGTAACGTTAACAGGTTGAATGCAGAGCGAATTTTGCGTGCTTTTAATCAATTTCGTTTTTGTTTCATTTGGAGAAATGATCAGTGTTATTAAAAATTGTTAGTTACCGAATAGCGAAGTTCTCATCTCATATTACAATCTGGTTAATTTTGGTAGCAATAAATTAATGTTCTATGTTATTAATTTATTGATAATCATTATTAAATAATGGCATTCAACGTGTTAAACAAATTTAACGCTGCAGATATTTTATTTTATTACCATTAATATTATAAAATCGCTTTCAATATGAAAAATCGATTCGGTGGACTTTGTTATTCAATCAAATATTGTTATTAATCTTGTCATTTTTATAAGAGAATACGCATTAGCTGATGTTAATACTAGAACTACCTCAAGCGTCAAAATGACTTGTCACATATTACAATATTTTTGATCAGGATCCCCCAGACTAAAAAGACGTTAGGAAATTGAGAAAGAGTGGAGGAGCTGAGTGGGTCAGTACGGCAGTCGGTCGACTGCTACCCAGAAAGTCCCGGGTTCGATTCCTGGTCGTGCTCTCCCTCGTTTTTTACTGAGTTCCTACAATTATTATCAACAAAATTTAAATAATTTGAAAAACCTAATTCGTCAGTGATACGAAGCAGCGTTTATTAGTTCAGTATAGTCGCGTTGGGTAGTAGTTCTGGTGTTAATACTCGGTATTTTTAACAATCGGTAGTGATTAGTAATTAGGATTAGAAATAAGGATTTATAATTAACCCCTTCCACTCGAATCGGTGACTCTCGGGCACCACTGAAAATTATGCTACAAGAGCACTTGTTTATAGTCGTTGTTTATCGCTATGCTTTTGTGTCAAAGAAACTCGTAAAAATTTAATTGTTGCAAATGAAATATATCGCGTAGAATGAAAATATTCTAAGTCGAAAAAAATATCTTGGGGTTGGAGTTAAAACAGTTTTGAGTGGCAAAAGGGTGGTTAATAATACGCGGTAGGATTAGTGTTAAAAATGTGAAAATACAAAACGGTATAATGGAGGTTTTTTTTTAGAAAGGTAGCATTCGCCAACTGAAAATACGAAAATTATACGTTGCCCCGTTATGGCGATGCCTTTCGATCGCAATTAAAGTCGATTTCTTTTGTCACCACAGGGCGTCGTGCATGGCCGGGCATTTCAAGTCGAAGACAGCGTGGCGCTGCTTTATTTGGAGAACCGCGAGTGCACTTTGGGCGGATACGTAACGATCTTCTCGACGTTCCACAGTCAGGACGGGGACAAAAGTTTCCCCGCTATCGTTTACATCGCCACGAACAAGAACGAGCATTGGTTAGGGGATGCACCGTTGCACCGCATTGCGGATCAAATCTTCCAATCCTCCGGCCCAACCGGGCACAACGCCGAATATCTTTTACGGTAATATTTCTGGCCACTTTCGACTTGACCCGAACGCTGAAAAGTTCAACCAGTCGGCTCGTTTCTCCTTTAAATAAATATATTCTAATATTAACGCATCGGTAAACCGTTTGCAGGTGTTCGTAATACGGTACTCCTTATCAATTTTTACGAGCTGGAAATATATTGTCAAAGCCTACGTCTTTGACAAAACTATTTTGTTGACCTTGAAATGTGTTATCAGAGTCGTACGTCGAATGATAATTTCTTCAATATATTTCAAGTTCATTGAGATCTCATATTATGTAGATATTTATCAAACCCTTTCGCAATCTTTGAAAGCTTTTTTGATCCGGGCAACAGATTGTTTCGTGTTATCTGTGAATCGGTATTTACACATTGGACGAGTAATTTGTGCTTCCGGTCTGTCGACACGCCGGCTATATTTATATTTCCCTATTAATCCCTTTAACCTTTTGTCTGGGAGATTATTTGAGCGTATCGTTTGAAAGCAGAGGTCAACGACAAAACACAGACGGTCGGTTATCGTAGTAACGATCGAGTCTCTTGTTTGCAGATTGGCCGAATTCATGCACGATCATCTACCCAACGCGTCCGACGATCATCTTTTTACGTTGGAGCTGCTGGTGCGAAGGCGAATCGAGCGGGAAAACATGTGTCTTAGGACTTTGATGGGTGACCGGGAATTCGACATCGTCGTTGACAACGAAGCGGCGGATTCGGACGTTGATAACGATGTCGACGGTGTTAATAATCTTAGGGAAAATACGTTCCAGTTTTTATTAGGAATACCTCGCAAGAACTCGCGTTGCCTAAAGACATAGTACACGGCAGAAACGTTGACGCATCCGGGAATTGTTTAATGTAACCGAGTTTTCCGTAGTACAGATTCTATTTTAAGAATCGAAAAAGTGATATAAAGGCAACTCGATGTACCGACTGACTGAAATATATTTTTAAACGTGGCACTTTCGTTCCGATGCTGTGCTGGACATTATTCACGGTCGAATACTTTTATATATCATTGTGTGTTCAGAGTCATACCGCGGGCCCCATTATCGACGGAGCGCGTGTGGATGCGGTCCTCCGAGGAGCCGGGCCCTTTGTGTGGCGTCGCGGGGTCTCGCGCGTCTTTTGTTTTTCCGGGCGTTGAGAGTCTAGGAGAGAGGCAGGTCATCCGAACACTTCATTCATTCAAAGTAATATCCTTATTATTTAAAAGAATAGTAGGGAATCGCTTCGGGACGCGTTTTCATTAATTTGAGCCGAAGATTTACGACCTTCGGCGACGCCGACATCCTATCGACGTCGTAACGCGAAACGAGCGAACATTGTGTCTTAATGTTAACTGACTGCACAGATGATTATTCCTGTGATTTATTAAGTTTAAAAAGTGTTAAAGTATTCTGTATTTCATAATCGTCTAAATGGATGAAAATGATGTCACTAGAGAACGAAGCCGTTTCGTGGAGTTATTGTAAGCATCATCTTTGTAAGATCTTTATACAAACATAACAAATTTATAAACGTGTTTTTCTTCAGACTCGAACTCTCGGTACCTGAAGCCATTTCCTAAGCTCTCGTCGTTTGTTTGTCCCTCCGTTCAAATCTGCTAACGTCGATATTAACCCTTTGCGCTCGAGGCAGTTCTATTCCAAAATCGAGATAATATTTTTATCCATAATAGCTCCATTGTATATAGTTTCTTTCCTTTCCTGCATATGAAATTAATTAGTATTTCTCGGTACTTACAACACTGAGATTTTTAACGATTCCTTAACTTTCTAACAATCGCTTAAATAATATTATGGTAATTTTTGGTGGCGCCTTAGAGGCACCATTCGAGTGCAAAGGGTTAAACGAGCAAAAAAGTTCTCGCATTCTAAACCAGATGGCACCACTGGCGTGCAAATGAAAATCTAAAAATAGCGCCAATCGACGTAGCGGCAAAACGCTCAAACAGGTAGACAAATGTTACCGACAGGACTACTTTGATAATGTAAATGTCTGTTTTATCGACGCAGTTAGTTTGGTATGTTACCGACGAGACACCGTTGCAGGAAACCTTGGATAAAAATATATATAAAAGTAACTTATTAGTAAATATTAAAGATCTAAACTATCAGATATTTAATACTAAATCAAGCGGAGCTAAAAAAGCGTCTATATATCCCTTAAATGATAGAATTTATCTAAAGACTTCTAATGTTGCTTCACAGATGGCGCCACCATTTTGGAGGAAGTACCTATCGTCGATAACATTTGGCTACCAGTTTGAGCGTTTTGCCGCTACCTGAAATGGCGCTATTTTCAGATTTTTGGGGGACCGAGCATGTGGCGCCATCTGTGGGGGACACGCGTGTACTTAGGCTCTTTAATATAGGTTCCTTGGGGAGGTCTGAGAAAGGGCCGAAGAAAGGGCCCGAGGAGATCGCGAATGGGTCCAGGAATAGAGAGAGGGAGGGTAAAGGTGAACGGCTGAAGGCAGGGTATATCGGGAAGTTAAGGGAAAGGTAGGAACAAAGGAGTGAAAGGGAGCAAGGGTCGGATTCGAGGCAGGAAAGGGTGCAGTGGGAAAGACGATTTAGGGAAAGGCAGGAAGAGATGGGTCTTGGGTAGCGATGGAAAGGGTTAAGGGAGAAATTTAGGAGGGGATTTGAGGAAGTTAGGGAAATGTATTTGGGAGAAGGAAGGAGTGAGTTGGATCTAGGGAAAAGAAGATCAGAATATGGAATCTAGAGAAGGGGAAGAAATGGAATTAGTGAGGCGATTTGGGGAAGAAAAGTAATCTATTTGGGGAAGGGGGAAGGTTTTCAGAGAAAAAGGACTGGAGGGGAACTGGGGAAAGGAAGATAATAATAGGGGGACCAAAAGCCAGGGATTACTTGCGAGTAATCTCGTGTTCCTTTGACGTGGGCGTACTTTCTCGAACAGGTTGCGATACCGGCGAATTTTCCTAATTTTCGGTGAACCGCGGGGAAAGGGGGCAGGGAGACATGGAATTCTTGGTTACGCCGTGACGGGGCTCGAAAGATCTTCGTTATTATTTCAGCGAAACGAAGCGTGCACGGGTGCACGCTCGAGTTGGCTCAAGTACGAGTTGTTAAACTCTTCGCGCGGATTCTGACCAATTTATTACGCGCAAAATTCGTTGTTTCGCTTCTTACGATCGCCGGTTTCGACGCGGTCTCGGGAGGATCCTCTTCCGTCGGGCGTCCTCTCGTCGGACGACTTTGACGTCGACGTTACACGCTTGCGAATTATCGAAACGAGAGATTACAGTTCGCTTTTTGGATGGTTTCTCGAATTCGAAACGAAACGGCGATGGTACGTTTCGAAGCGTCCTTGCGAGGATCCTTTTCCGCTTGGACCTCCTCTTAGGAATACGTTGCGGTTTGCAGAACCAATTTGTCCGCACAGGCGCCGTTGACGTCGACGTAAACGTTATGCATTTACGAATTATCGAAACGAGAGATTACAGTTCGCTTTTTCGATGGTTTCTCGAATTCGAAACAAAACGGCGATGGTACGTTTCAAGACGTCCTTGCGAGGATCCTTTTCCGCTTGGACGTCCTCTCAGGACTACGTCGCGGTTTGCAGAACTAATTTATCCGCACAGCCGTCGTCGACGTCGACGTAAACGTTACGCATTTACGAATTATCGAAACGAGAGATTACAGTTCGCTTTTTGGATGGTTTCTCGAATTCGAAACAAAACGGCGATGGTACGTTTCAAGACGTCCTTGCGAGGATCCTTTTCCGCTTGGACCTCCTCTTAGGAATACGTTGCGGTTTGCAGAACCAATTTGTCCGCACAGGCGTCGTCGACGTCGACGTAAACGTTACGCATTTACGAATTATC
>CM052089.1:20272600-20292727 GCA_028453745.1 Agapostemon virescens
TTCCAGGATAATTTGCCTGGTATCCAATGAGCATACTCGAATTTTCCCATGGAAGAATATCCAGCAGAAACGAGTTTACGCATACGTTTATGTAAAATCTGTGTGGTAGAAACATTCCATGTATGATCATGATTTTTCATAAACGTTAGTTACGCTAGGGTGCCGTCGCGTGGCTTTGTATCGGTGGCACTGGGAGGGGAAAGCGATCGTATAGAGTTCCGAGGAATTTGTGGGTCGCAGAGGCCGGAATCGAGCAAGACGTATCGTCGGAGGTGTCGAGGCGAAGTGAAAACGCGGTTTTGTCGCGGGTCGTTCCTCTTTCCAGCAGAATACCGTCTGCGAGACGTTGCGAAAGAAATGGGACAGCTCGGACGCGATTTTTTATCTGGAATTTGTCCGGCACGGCGTCAAATCACGCGGAATAGGTTGACGCGTCGAGGGAAACGCGTCACCCGAAAATGGATGACGTCTATTCTTGGCCGCAGACCGGTAGCGTGAAAGGAACACCTCGATCAAGGAACGGTCGAGATTACATGACGTTAACGTCGACGAAACGCGGATAAATCTACCGGAAAGAACACTGCCAACTAACGCTGCAAACGATTTCCGGTGAAAAAGATGCTGAAATTGTTCGACATTTTCTTCGACGCTTAAACCTCCCAGCGCGTAGGTCGCCTAACCGTTTACAGGTTCTTTATTTCGCTATTATTAACGCGTTGACTGCCAATCGAATTTCGCTTTCACGCTTGCCTATTTAATTCGTAGTAACAGATTAGACTTAAGCAGAAGACGTTAAATAATCATTTTTAAGCAAAATAGCAACGGAATTATTTCCCCATATTTAGAAATAAATTTGTTACGTTAACACGATTAAAAAGAATCTTTAGTGACTGGATAACAAAGTTCTCAGTTTACAGTAAAATCCAGTTAATTTTTGCAGCAATAAATTGACGTCCAATGCTATTAATTTTATGACAATTATTATATAAAGGTTGAGATTACTCTTTAAAGCTTTGAATTGTTACTTCGTTATATAAATTGCTTTGATTTTACGGAATCGTCGAGATCGTTGCATTGGCAGTTAAAGCGTTAAATACATGTACGATGATCAATGAAGTCGCAAATAAACTAGACACCGCAGTCGGCAAGCGATAAGCTTAAAGTTGAGACAGCAAATTTAAAATTGGCTCGGCAAATCCGAAGACTTTCCGTCGGAACTGCGACGTCCGGCGAAAGGAAGGAGCGTGTCACCTGCCCGGAAACGTGTCTTCCTAGATCGTGCCTGATCTTGTCGCGGATCCAAGCCCCAGGGCTCATTGATGTCCCTTCTATAATTGCTTCCGAGTCTCTGACGCGCTCCCGCTAATTCCTGCCGCGGATTTTTAATTACTAGCAACTTCCTCGAAACTCGTTCCCCGTCTTTTGTAATTAAAATTTTCATGGTTCTAATCCAGCATTCGACGTTATCCGGGCAAAATTTAATTTCGACAGCAATAATTAACCCTTTGAAAGTGATTTGTTGTTGCCAAATAAAAATTCTTTTGATCTTTTCAGCCACCATAGCTCGTCTCTGAATTCTTGCCGGTCAGTTTTCTCCCGTCTATAAAAAAAATGAGAAAGTCAAACAGAAAACGGTAAAAATATCAGAAGACTACTGTTATCGTACAACCAAAGATTCCAAAGCTGCTGTTACATTTCCAATGCGAATCTTCGTGCAAAATAAAAATGTTCTACATTCGTTATAAAACATAGAAATCATTTGAGAACATTTTCCTTTCTTTAATAACGTTACTAGGTCAAGAGTAGTATTCTTTCTTTATTCTTTTAAACGCATATATTCTATTAATATTATTGAAATAATTATCGCGAGTTAGATTTTGCATAGAAAAGTGGCAAACAGTTTGGCAAACCCAGATTGTAAGAAAGAGTAATTTACCAGATAGGTTTGCGGTATACCGAAAGAGGCCACCGAGGCAACGTCGATTTGCTAGGTAAAGGGATCAACTTAATTCGCTGGGAAACGGAAACAGAGCAAACTGAGCTGACCGGCGACCTCTCTTCTAATTTTCTCGTACGTACTCCTACGGTTCTATCGGAAGTCTTTGTCGAAATCTGTATTACTTCGCCGGAATCCGGATTGAACGGTGACAATGGCGTCGCAAAGGTAAACGAAACTAATTCCTGTCGAGATTTATCTACCTCGTGAAGTCACGTACCGATTATTCGGCAGCAGTTCCTTCTCTTAGAGCCTTTAGAACGCGCTTTGATCCAGATAAAATCTATAACAAAAGAGAACCTATTAGAATTTTCCGAATCTTTGAATCTTTCGCATTTCTCAGCGAATTTTCTAAAGAATGCACAAAAGCCCTTGGTCGAACTTGTTTCTGAATTATTATCAAACCGAATTCCTATTGAGCAATGCTCGACCATTTTGTACAAAAGAATTCATCGCCCGTGTGTGTGCTTGGCAAACAACGCCAAGAAAACTAATTTAACGTTTCAATACGGATTCAGAGTTGTTCCGGTTTATTGGGCGAGCATTCGGCCGGGCCCACTGGCGAATGTGTTAATAATACTGCCACTAGAACGACAGGCAGTCAGTGGCTCCGACAAGCATCGATAGAGAAGCTCCTGAGAGGGTTGCGGAAGCCGCTGGGAAATTGCGCAGAACATATAAGCGACCGCGTTTACGTTTGTTTGCTTGCGGTCGACCGGTCGACCGGCTCCGTTTCCGTGGGAAATCAGCGTTTCCCGGCGAAAATCATTTCACCCTCGGATCACACGCGCCCTCGCAGACGCTCCTGGGACTCCGATAATGTCGCACAGTGCGTCGGCGGACGAAATTTTGCCGAAGAATGTCGTTTCCTTCTCCTGCAAAAATCGCCAGCTTTGGAGGAGCGTCGAACTCGAACTCTTAACCTTCTCCCTGGTAACGGAGAACGGTTGCGACAATTCATCGAACAGGAATAACTGAAACTTTGTATGAAATCAATTAATTTAATGTTCTTTGCATTATCGTGTCTATACCTTACATAACTGTTAGGACTTACACTATTCGAGATTCATTTTAAAGAGAAAACTCCGTCCCTCGAATACGCGCGGCTTTCAGCCGTGAAAATGATTGTTCGATGCTTGTAGCGACGTCGTGTAAAAGCGGCAATAAAATGGAAAACGTTTTCCGTTCGATTTCTTTTCATGAAGATACAACGGTCTAGACTTCAGGATCATCGTGGGCGGGAGTGTAGGCACTTTTAACTGGAACAATGAATGAAATAACATTAAAAACAGTTACATTTTTTAATGAGACATTAGTAGATCGGTTAGACTCACGCCGACAATTCGAATCCGAGGGAAAATGTTCGATGATTCCAGCGACGTCGAGTAAAAGCGACAATAAAATGGACGGCGTTTTCCGTTCGATTTCTATTCACGAGAACACAACGGTTTAAACTTCAGGATCATTGTGGGCGGGAGTGTAGGCACTTGTAACTGGAATAATGAATGAAATAACGTTAACAACGGATACATTTTTTAATGAGACATTAGTAGACCGGTTAGACTCACGCCGACAGTTCAAATCCGAGGGAAAATGTTTCATCGAGAGACTGTAACGACGCAAGATTGGCGTCGAGCAATTTGAACCGCGCACGGCTGATCATGCGATAATTAGATCCCGGGATGAGTTCGCAACTTTCGGGCAGCCCCCCGAGCAAGCGGATAATCGAGCGCAAAGCGCCGGTAAACGGCCCCGGAAACTTCGGCGTCCTCTGAAACCTCGTTGCCTTCTCGATTCTTCTTCACCGAACGGTCTTCGATCAACTATTGGATTGTCAGAAAAGTTCGTGCCGATTTTCGGTAGGTGGCATAAAGACAAGTCTGAATATATTCGAATTACAGAAAACAAGTGACAAGCGTTTTGTTGCGTGAAGTTGCCTGAACGATGGAGCAAAACTTAAACGCGTCGCGTTTCAATCTTCCGTCAAAATCGACACGAACTTTCTGGGAAACCCAATGCAACTACCGTCACGCGCAGGTTTTCGCGACGATCTTTCAACGAACGTGGAAACAGCAAACCGGATATAAAAAGTACCGCCAAAAGCAATAACGGTACCGTCAGAAGTCACGGAAGTTTCCGCCTTAACCTTAGACCATATACCTATAGACCCGGTATAATTATATTTATTCGTTGTTTTGGGAATTATTACGGTTCCCATTCGTCGAAAATGACTGTCAAACTATCAAAATAATTCCTGCTGTTACAGAAATGATAGGTAAACGGTTTTCGCAGATCAAATCACGTGAACAATAACTGGCAACGATAATCAGTTGCGCTTGTCTGCGATTCTGTGCGAATTAAAAGCAACTTCCCTGGGAATCTTTGCAGGCTTATATATAAAGTTATAACTCTTCGATAAATCATTTTCGGACGTAAGTTTCTATGAACTTTTTTTGCTTACTTGGCTTTCCCCTCTGATGTTTCAGCCTCGCGTTACACAGCGACTTCTGAAAAGACCATAGCTTTTTTCCCCGCAAGCTGTCGTCTCGTGGTTGATTCAATTTTGCCTTCGAGGCAATTATCCGAAGCCAGGTCTGCGAGGAACGTGACACCACGACCTAAACGTAACTGTTGCTTTTTTGTTTCTTCCGCTACGCCGTACACGTAGGCGCGACGATCGGGTGTCCCGTGACGTCATGAATCGCAAATAGTGACGTCACGAATCGTTTGCGTCAAACTAACAATACAAAATGTAGAATCGAATCTTTTCAAACAAGACTTTGTTCTACTACAATTAATCTCATCGCGTGGCTTTTTCGTTAAACATTTCATTAAATTCAGGTCCTGTATCTCCAGCGTACCCTCCTGTCCAGCAAATGTTCCTGCTTTATCACATATTGAAACGATTCAGTGGGAGAATTAAAGATTCGATCATCTTTAACCCTTTGAGGACGCGTGTCGTCGCATTGGTGACATCGGAGCGGTATAATCAATCTTTAAAGTTGCAGAAAATACAATTTAATTAGTACAGTAACAAAAGATCAATATATATTTTTATTTTCACACAGAACTTACAACATTAATGCAAGAAAGAAAATATTTCCACAACTCTTCGGTCGCATAGGATTAAATGAATTGCAAGATTGAGAACGTCACGTATCTGTAACATTAGTAGGAAACGTGTGGGAAGAATCCGCAAGTCATGAGAAGCATCAATCAATTTCATTCGCTGGATAGACAAAACAAATAATCGATATTGGAATTAATGCATTTGCCGCCATTCGTATATACGTGTAGTCTGTCCAATTTCGTATATCCAGTAAAGAAAATGGAGGACAAATTAATTGTTAACAGACTGCATTACGATTCAGAGAATGTTCTAACGACGAAGACCAAATGTGCGTTCGTATGAAAATGATAAGAAGGCAACATAGCCAAGACTTCCATATGAAAACTGATTGTTCCAACGTAAAGTTGTCAACTTATGCTGTCGTTTCTCGCGAAGATACCTCCGTGCAAATAAAGAAGAAGCTCGAGAGACTTCAAAGACAAAGATAGGCAGCGACAGGCGAAGATAACGAGTACGCGGAAACAACGAGAAACGAAAATTGGCTGTTAGAAGTGGCTGGAAAGTCGTTATTCGGATCGTGTCTGAAATTATTTTTTAACGATTCCCGTGCGCGTTTATTGCCATAACGATGCTCGCTGTTTTTATCGCCGCATTATTGCGTCGCGGCTAACAATAAAGGGGGTCAACAAATGACGGAATTCATTCAACGAGGATCCGTCGGCCGAGTCCTGTGTCCTCGTTCCAACGCCCTCGCAGTCTGCAACAAAGAAAACCGTTTTATCAGCTAATGGAATAAGTTGCGATATTATACTACGAGCTGGAAAACTCGTTATCGTCGATATGAAAGGAGGATGGATCAGAGAGGAGATTGATACGAATTAACCTTTTGTTTCTTCGGCCACCGTGACCGGAACCATTATAAGATATGCGCGCTCGATTTACACCGTGGTACAGTGTCCTTTCCGTAACTGTCAAAGAGAGACTACCGTATAATGGTTTATTGCCGCGAGAATAGCTCGGTCTATTACCTGCGAATGTCTTGCAGCGTTTCGTAGAATCCTCCGCGATTTATGTCAACCATGTACCCACAGTTTACGAGAACTTGAGTGGGCGGATCTGGGAAGTGTATCTCTGGTCACAATAATCTATGGATTATCGTTGAACGAGTTCGTTTGAAAGTTTAACCATTTCAAGTTGGAAATCTCTTTATTTAAAGATGCGCTTACCTAAAGAACGACTTTAACGCTATAATCACTGACACCCAGAACAAAGCGTTCGAATCGAGTTGAATATTAAAATAAAAAATATCGCTAAGCTGTTACCGCCCGTACGGGTCGCTCGTTAGCTCCACGAAACAAACAGTATAAAATAATTGATAAAATAATATACACAGATGTGAAAGAATGTTAAGAAAAATGCTGATCGAAATTGAAAAGCTTTAACGAGCGGAGTTAATCGTTCGGGCCCACGAACAATTCGGATGATCGGCACGCCGTCGATTGATCAAAGATTTAAGACCTTACCGCCGACAAATATGACAAAGGTTCAGGGCTGAATTTTGAGGGCTCCCGCGCGGGTGGCCAAACAAGGCAGTTAAAATTTCGCGGCAATTATCCGCGCGGCTCTAATTAATTTTAATTAGCGTGAACATTAAATGTTGGAAAAAGGGGGACGACGGTAGATCGATGAAAACGGTTGGGATTTCGCGAGCGCTTGTATTATCGGCGCGTCGCGCAGCTTGACGGCGTTCAATCGATTATCCCGTAAATCCTGCGTGCGTGTAATTAACGGTTTGCGGCTTACATTTAGCTTGACTGTCATTGTTGTCCAGGATCTGGACCATGCCCGAGCATTGGTAGGAGATATACGTGGGAACTTATTGCTGTTGTAGGTGGTGGTGCCGAAGAGGGCGGCTCTTTTGTTAGATCAGCTGATGGTCGTGCTACAGAAGATGGTCGACAATCAGAACAGAGGCGAGCTGGATAGTGGCAGCTCGTACGTGAGATCATCGGCCCCCCACATTTCAACCGGCGAGTCGCAGATCATTTCCAGCGGAGACGACCAGACGATGAAGGTCTTGTCGCCATAAAATCTCGCCACGATTTTTCCCTCGTTAGCGTCGCGTTCAAAGAACGAGGCGTTGCTCTGCATGATCAACGATATTTTATTGGCTATTTTAAAGTGCCACAGGACGAAAACGCGACGCTAACGAGGAAGAACTGTATTTAAAAGTCAAACAAAATTTATGGTAGCGCCAAACTGTAAAATCATATTTTTGCGACGTACAATCCTTTTATTGTTGGAACTGTTCCATTCCAGAGTGATTGGTAATGATAGTATAAATTGGGACTTTGGAAATTGTCTCGAAGGGGACGTGGCTTCGTTGACTCCAGTTTGAGCGATGGGCCAGTTGTCCCGTTCAGAGATTTCACACGTGTTTCAAGAAAAGATCAACTTCTAATCGAATATCGAATTCGCAGATGGACTTGCAACGACGCGGCCAGTCCAAAGGACGAGTATACTGGCGATGCTACTTCAACGCGGTGACGTGCTTCAAGAGAAAGTGATAATGGGCTGTCCAACAGAACCAGTCTCAACTTCGATGCCCGACTTGACGATCCCGTATCATCGCCTCGACCCGCTGCTCGAGGAACCGAAACTCAAAACTTCTCTGTACGCGTGCCCCCTCCCCACTCCCCGATCGGTCCACACACGCATAGCAAATAAAATAAATCACCGAATCAACGAAAACTAGGCTCCTAAAGCCCCACCGATAAAATTGCTCTCGGCCCTTCGTCGCGAATCGGGATTACCATCTATCGGTTTCCACCCCCTTCACTGTCTCTCTATTTCTCACATTTTTCTCTATCCCTCGAAGCAGTTCCGGCAGCTGCTCAACGACACCACGTGTTTTATCAACTATGTTAGTACCCCAGGCTTATAAAACGACACCCCAACATGCTAGACTCGATTAAACGTAGCCACTTGGAAGCGTACAAAGCAAGACGACATCCACTGTTGCTGGTTCAATTGGCTCTCGAAGCTCAAGCAATCCCTGATCCGCGTCTACACCGTGACATCCCAATCGATTTCCATGTATCCCCTCCGACGATCCCATCAAACTACTGTCTCCGCCTATAGACTAAGTTTCTGTGGACGCGTCGCGCCGTGCGACACCCGACAAACACCGCTGGTCTTGGTATTATTATATCGAATAAAGTGATTATTCAGATTACAAGATTGTGTACAAGGGACGCTGCTATTATTCGAGTCGCTTGCATTCGTGATCTGTAACGGGCGATCGGAAGCTCGCGAGTTGCAGCACTGGGCGGAGCAATGGCACAGGGACTTCCTCCGTGTGCCCCCACTCTGCTCAATCCCGTTACTAATTTCAACGGTAACTGGAACCACATTTCTTTGCCAAAGTTGTTCCTATAGCAGGCGTGTACAACGAGTTGCCCATTAGAGTTAGTCGGAATATGGCGATCATTCCCCAAGTGGGCATGGCGACTCGACTCTCGCCAAAATGTAGACCGCGTAAAGGGAAATCGTTGGCCATGCCTATTTCATCGGACAAAATTGAATCCGGGGACAAAGAAATGCTTCTGAACGACAACTCTCGAGTTTCCTAAATCTGATCGGTGGAAATACAGATCGTAAGGCTTGTACAGCGTTAACTGGAGCTCTCCTCGGGTTTGACCGCGAGATCGCGCGCTTTCATCGCGACCGACAGCCTCTGCAGGCAAAGCAGCAGCTCGCAATGCTTCGTGTGAGGAAACATGTCCACGGCGACAGCTTTGACAGGTACCAACGGGTCGCCGACGTACTGCTTCGACGGTGGCCTGGCCAGGTCTACCAAGTTCCTGGTGGCAGCCCGAGGATCGCAAGATACGTAGACCAGTCGAGACAGCTTGTTCGCTTTGCGCAGGGTCAACAAAGCTCGCTGATCTGGAATATTTTCAACGTAGTATAATCCAAACAGCAACGCTGTCCTGTTAGGTCGCTACATATGAAATCCAAAAGTTTCTATAGCTTTGTATTCCCGTTCGAATTTCGTATGCGTCAACCTAACAGAAAATCTCCACATCCTTACGAAGTCCTGCCCGAGGTGGGTCGACCACAGCGACGATGTCGGTCTTCGTGGTCCTGCTGATCAGTGGCGGCAAGATGTCTTCAGCCTTGCCGACGAAGAACTCGCAATTGGTCACGTTGTTCGCCAAAACATTCTCTCTGGCATCCTTGATCGCATCCTCCACCACCTCGAGGCCTAAAACCTCTCCGCAATGCTGCAACATGACGTTTTCAATGCTGTGGTCCTCGAAGCTGTCCAGATGTACAATAACTCATGCGACCAACCTTCGAGAAGGCCATGCCGATGGTTCCAGTGCCGCAACAGATGTCCAGCACAGCGGTGTTCTCGTTTGGTGCTGCCAGCTCGATAGCTGCCTTGTATAGCACTTGAGCGGCTGTTGCATTTACCTGGAAGAACGCTTGTGGCGACACCCTAAACTTCATGCCTAGCAGCGTCTCCTCTATGCACTTCGAACCGGCGATGTGAGAGAAATCGTCTTGATTCAGTCCGTCGCGACCTCTAAGCAAGAATAATGAGATCAAATCCCTAGAGCTATGCCTCCTCCTTATCTTTTGCTATGGTAGTTTACTTTTTATTCATGATCTGAAAGTGCAAGGATGTGACGCCAGCTTGCGAGCCGTTTCCAGTCTCGAAGAAGTCCTTCAGCTGCAGCTTCAGCTCCTCCAGCTGTTCCTCTGTCAAGTCCTGAGGATGGATACCTACTATTACCATCAGATGTCCGCCCTGAGTCGTTCTGACAGTCACCTGTCTCCAGTGACCGCTGTGGTCAACCGGTTGGAATGGTTTCAGACCTGAGTTTCGTATGAATTCTTCCAATATCTAAAATTTGCTTGTTGAAAAGGACGAGTTTGAATTGTGAACGACGAAGATGTACGATTGTTTCGAAGAGCTTACTTTGATCACTGTTTTCATTTTGTTGGGAATGTGACAGAGGTCGTCTATGGGTCCTACTGCTGTGGAGCCTGCAGCATAGCTGGACAGTCTGAATCCTATCATGGTTTCGTTGCTGTCTATGCTTTTACCTATACGCCAATAACGCATTGTACTCTTTTAGATTTTTTTAAGGGAAGTCGGACTTTGATATTTGATGACAAATTTTTGTGAAAATTTCATTATGTCCAATTTCCCTTGACCATTCGAATGCCAAGCAACACAGAACTTTTGCTAAGGCTGGTAGCATTCAAACAATTAAACATTATTATTGAAACAGATTGGAATCTTGTATTACCAACTGTGAATTCACACTTGTTTCTGTACTCTGTGATCTTGTCTGTGCTCAGAATAGGAAGCAGCTCGCAGGGCAATCCATCGTACTTGTCTTGTTGGTAGTTCAACCAGTCCAAGAGATCGTCTTTACTTTCTTTCAACATTTGCTTGCAAATATTTGTCAGAATAGACTTCATTTCCTTTTGCTTCAATTCCAACTGAAAACAACATAACATCCTTGTTGTGTCTACGCTTTTATTTGATATTCTGACAATTCTCTTACTTGATCATGGTAAGGCATATTCCACAATGGTATAGTGGTGGATTTGATTCTATCCTCTGCAGATATAGGATTACTATCCTCTGTCTTTAGACGTTTGTTTCCACTCTCCTCCACCAGCTTTCGCTTTACAAACGGATCTGGGGCTGGCTTTGCTGTCTACATACCAAATTGAATTTATACAAAATATACAATATTAAGTTAATAGTAATTCTAGTAATGGAACAGCTATAGGACAAATATATACCTGAGCAGTAAGTTTTGAATTCTTCCAAACGATTCCATTCAGCTTTTCTATAGCCTTCTGACGGTTCTCTTCATTTCGGAAAGACACATACAACCAACCACTGCTTCTTTTCGGTGGCTTAACTTTACAGGTCTGTAACTTGAGCTTTTCATTTAGAAGTTTTTTGAATTCACCGATCCCGTAATATTTCGGCAGGCCGCGTATTTCGATTTTATATTTCTCTGACGTGAAATCATCTCTCTCCAAATACGCGTAAGGATTCTTCTCTGCGCCCAAGGACTCGTTCGCAGTCATTTCGTTTGAAATTCTTTTTGAATTATAACTATAACACGTTACCCTTCACTGAACCATTACACTAGCCCTTAATAAAGAATAAAATGTACTTCAATCGAGTCCACGTGTTTTTCTGTCTTTCTATCAAAATACCACGTGCCGTGTTGGTTTCGTAAGGTTAGATTCGCGACGATCCTAACCTTACCTGACTAACACAATGGATGCGAAAATGATCGAGAAGAATTTGCAACTGATAAAATTGAACGGTGAATCAAAAGTAAACAGATTTTATAAAAATTATAGAACGCTCTTTAACTTTTACCGATCGAGATAAACAAATATGCAAGTGGAAAACAATATTTAAAAAATTTCTATTGTTATCTATAAAACGTAACTTTGTTATTTTTAGCATACATTTATTTACATTTATTTACACGTATTTCAATTTGACGTAATTCTTATGTCCTGATGTGAAGGTGTTCCTCTTCATTTTGTTTACAGATTCAATATTGTTTGCTGTTGTGTAAATTACAATGACTGAAACAGCAAAAAGTTGTTATTTAAAGAGTAATGATAAAACATTATTAACAGTACACCTGCCTCACCAGATGCCAGTTGTTGTGGGACGTTGTCCAGAGACAAACATTATAGATTCACAATGCTCTAGACAGCAAGGTTTGTACTTATTTGCATTATCATTTATGTAATGACTAGAAAGCAAACAATGCATTTTTGATAAAAGTTAGTAAGTGTAATTTAACTGTTATATAATTTTTATCCAATTAAATATATTACAAAAGAAAATAAATTACTATTTCTGTACTATGTATCTATACAATGATTCTGTATTTGAACAACTGTGATTTTTTTTCACAGTGAGATTGTGTGCTGATTATCAAGAGTATAAAGTCTCTATCCAGCAGTTAGGTAAAAGACCTTGTGGATTCAATGGCTATAAGACCCGTAAAGATGTTAAGTTTATAGGCAAACACACAGACTGCTTGGAGATCTTGTATGGTAAATATACGTACGAAATCGAGTTCAATCCTCCTCCTCCCAAAAGCTTCCCTCCTGAGAAAAGGGTTAGAGATGTAATCGAAAGTGCAGAAGATGAAGAATACTCCCACAAAGCGGCAAAATACGAAGATAACAGCTTAAGCTCTAATAACTCTAAATTGGAACAGCAAGAGGAAAAAACATTGAAAGGGAAAAAATCTAAAAAAAATACTGAAACGGGTATTCTCAAATTTTTAAAGAAAGATAACATGAATTTGAGTAAGTCAGAAGATGGGATTAGTTCTGAGGATCCCAAAGATGGACAGGGTATATGGGAGAGTATAGACAACAACGCATTATTAATGTATACAGCGCCTGGTGTAAAAGGGCGTTCGAAGGTAATTAAATAGTTGTGTAAAAGTCTATGCTAAAATTACTGTGACGTTTTTATCCTCAGATAGCCGCATACGATATGGACGGGACTCTGATCAAACCCCGTTCCGGCTTAGTATTTCCGAATAGTTATGACGACTGGCAAATTATATATCCAGAGATAATAGGGAAATTAAAAGCGCTTTACAGTGACGATTACAAGTTAGTGATCTTCACTAACCAAAATGGGATTGGCTCTGGAAGGCACAGCGTTAAATTGTTCAAGAATAAAATTGAGAATATAGTGCGAAGAATCGGCCTGCCTATGCAGGTATACTTCACAGTTCCAATTCAATTGTGATTCTGTATAACTGATCGAATTTATTTGCAGATTTTCATAGCTACCGGATATAACATCTACCGCAAGCCGACGATCGGCATGTGGCAGAAATTAGAAGAAGTAAGTATCCAAGTAATTGGTAAACTAACTGAATTCGTATGTTCGGGAGAATGAGTCGAATTATTTTTTAAGTACAATGATTCGGTAACGATTGACAAAGCGAAATCTTTTTACGTGGGAGACGCAGCCGGCCGACCGAAAGATTGGGCACCGGGAAAGAAAAAGGACCACTCAATGGCGGACAGATTGTTAGCACTGAATTTGGGTCTGAAATTTAGCACACCTGAAGAACACTTCCTTGGTCAGAAGGCATCACCTTACCAACTACCTGAGTTTAATCCAAAAAATATACAAAATATCAATGTGTGCGCAGGAGGCAACGTGACTTCGAACGAGCAAGAGGTAATTAAAGTAGACGGATTGCATAATTTATAAATATGATGTTCAAGTTGTTTAATTGTATTTTTAGATAGTCCTGATGGTTGGATGCCCAGGCTCGGGCAAGTCCCATTTTGTTAAGAATCACCTGAGCAACTATAAATGCGTGAACAGAGACACTCTTGGCAGTTGGCAAAAATGTGTTGCCCGAATGGAGCAAGAATTGACAGAGAGAAACAGCGTGGTTGTGGATAATACAAATCCTGATATTGCCTCCAGAATACGGTACATAGAAGTAGCAAAAAAAACGTGGAATTCCTATCAGATGTTTTGTTATGACAACAAGTGTCAATCACGCAAAGCATAATAATAAGGTAACAAAATTATTAATTAGGATCAAATGGAACAACGATCGTGATTAGAAAACTGTATCAAATGTTCTATTTTAGTTCAGGGAATTAACAGATCCTAGTCACGCTAAAGTTAGTGATATAATCATCAATTCTTACATGTGAGTTGGTCAAAATAAAATCAATTATTAGTTATAACAATTAATCATGCGATAGTAACAATGTTTAATTGGTTCTATATTTTTTTTAGGAAAAATTATCAACCACCGACTTTGGATGAGAGTTTCACTGAAATCGTGGAAATCAACTTTGTTCCAGCGTTTCAAAACAACGAACACCGAGAGCTCTATGAAATGTACTTACTAGAACGCTAATCACATTAATCATGTAACTGATATTGTATGATAACATATTAATTGATATTAATCATGTAGTTTATATTGTGAGGAAAGATATTAATTTTATAACAATAGACATGTACGGTCCATTAAAAGAAGACTAGTTCTCGTTTTTATACTGTTAAGAAAGTATTATCGCTGAAGACAGAAAAATTGTAACATATTAATAAAAAGTATTACATTCCCTATGCGTGTTCGTCTTTATTCTCTTATCAATCGTTTCAATACAATTATGAATAATTCTACAATCTTAAATGGATCTACCATAAATTCTGATTCTATAGAAATATATTTTATATACGATTCGAATGAAGGATAATCATTTGAATAGTATATTTGTAGTTTATTATACTTTGTAGCTGCTATGTTCATCGTTTAAATATTCGCGCTACAAATTTGAAATCTTGGGAAACCTAACCTCTTAAAAACCACATGGCGTGTTACTGTGTGTCAATATAAACATCGAATGTTTTATCAAAACTAATTATGACAAATAAAAAATGTCGCGTTTGATAGTGAAAAATTTGCCGAAAGGTGTAAGTAATATGCATTCGAATTTATAGAGATGGTAACAGAGTCAGAAACAATTATACGCAATTAAACTTTGTAGACTACAGATGGAAAATTGAAAGAGTTGTTCAGCCAAAAAGGTTTGGTAACAGACGTGCAATTAAAATACACGAAAGATGGAGTATTTCGAAGATTTGCATTCATTGGATTTAAGACAGAGGAACAAGCTATAGCTGCAAAGAACTACTTTGACAAAACCTGTATAGACACCAGCAGAATATCAGTTGAACAGTGCACAAGTTTAGGTACAGTAACAACTACAATACATTAAGACTATTTCACTATTGTTATAATTTTATTTGACACATTTAATCTCATAGGGGATTCTTCTAAACCCAGGTCATGGAGTAAATATGCGCTTGATAGTTCAAAGAGTAATAATAACTCTACAGATGCAGTAGAAAGTGAGTCTATAAATGAGACAAAAACAATTGAAAAGGAAAAGGAAAAAGATAAAAAGAAAAAAAAGGATAATACTTCTAAGGACAAAGTAAAAGAAGCACTTAAGAAAGTATGCCCCTATATTTATCTAATCATTACATAATATTAGTAACTATAATCTAATGTTCACAATAATTTGGTTCAGTACAAAGATGATCCTTTATTTGCTGAATTTCTTGAAAGTCATGCATCAGGCAAAGCTGTATGGAGCAATGACAATGCACTGGACGATGCTCAAGAGTCTAGCACCAACGAAGATGATGATGATAAAAATAGTGACAATGATAAAGCAAAAGAGGAAAAGGAAGAAAACGAAGAAGAAGAGGGAGAAAAGCCAAAAGTGGCAAATAAAGTTATATCTGACTTAGAGGTAACTGGAATATTTTCGTATTGTAAAATCATTTGTTTTACAAAGATAACAATTTAAACTATATGTTTATAGTATATGGAAGTCCTTAAGGGAAAAGATCAGAGCACCACGAAAGATACTGAAAAGAAACCTATGCCTAAACGTGGCCCTCAGAAGTTCTTCACACTAAAACTCCGTGGGCTAGGATACAATCACAAGAAGAAAGACATTAAACACTTTTTCCATCCATTGAAAGCGAAATCGATAAGAGTGCCTCCAAAAATCAAGGGGATAGCATATGTCGGTTTCAAAACCGAGCAGCTGCTCAAAAAGGCATTGTTGAAGAATAAGAGTTTTCTTGGTAAAAATCTAATGGTCGCCGTGAGTTAGAAATCAAACTTCAAAATTCTATTCCATTCGCCGTTTCAGATGGCAAACAAATATTCCTAATGAGATACGAAGAGAAAGAGAAAGTGGATGCAGAGCAAAACGAGAACGATGCAAATTTTAAGTGGAAGAAGCAGGAAGAAGCGTTGAAGGAGGAGGATAGCATAGCCGAATCTGGAAGGATGTTTGTCCGAAATCTATCCTATACAACGACGGAGGACGATATTCGGAACCTGTTTGAAAAATATGGTATATCTATTGAAACATCCATATCCTCGATTAGGACAGCAACTTCCAGCTCCTTGCCCGGTAACTCTTTACTAATCTACCGATTCGAAATTAGGTCCTCTGGTCGAGGTGAATCTTCCTGTGGACAGGGTGACAAGAAAGCCAAAAGGTTTCGGCACGGTGACCTTTCTGATGGCGGAGCATGCCGTGAAAGCTTACAGCGAGCTGGACGGCAGCGTTGTCGATGGTCGAATGATGCATCTACTTCCTGGGAAAGCGAAACCAGACCCGACGGAGTTGCTGGACGATAAAGGGCTGTCCTACAAGGAAAAGAAAGAGCTGAAGGCAAAGACGACTGCTGGCTCCTCGCACAACTGGAACGCTCTGTTCCTGGGTCAGAATGCGGTGGCGGATGCAATCGCGACCACCTACAACACGACTAAGGAGAAAGTTCTGGAAGACGGCTCGTCGAAAGGATTGAGCGCAGCTGTGAAACTGGCTTTGGGAGAGACGCAGCTGGTCCAGGACACCAGGAGCTTCTTAGAGGATAACGGAGTCTGCTTGGATGCGTTCAATCGACCCGCAGACAAACGTTCCAGAACTGTGATCTTAATCAAGAATCTGCCCGCTGGGACTCCGGCACAGGATTTAACACAGATGTTCAGCCAGCACGGCGTATTAGGCAGAGTGGTGTTGCCGCCTTCAGGAGTTACGGCTTTAGTGGAATTTTTAGAACCGTCGGAAGCCCGCATTGCGTTCACAAAGCTGGCTTACACCAAGTACAAACACTTACCGCTCTATCTGGAATGGGCTCCTGACAACACTTTCTCCACACCCGCTCAGAAGAGCAAAACAGTTATCGTGGAAAATGAAACGGAGCAAAAGTATTCCACGGAGATTCCTGGCCAAGAGAAAGAGCGCAGGGAAGAGGATACAGCGAAGAGCGAAGACGAAGAGGAACCTGAGCCGGATACCACTCTGTTCGTGAAGAACATCTGTTTCTCCACCACGGATGAACAACTGAAAGAGGTACTTGGTTTATTAGGATTCGTAGACTCTAGTCTCGAGACTAATTTTGCCCGTGTTTTCGCAGTACTTCAGCAAATGCGGCCCGCTCCAGTATGCTAACATCGCAACGAAGAAGGACCCGAAGAACCCAGCCGGGAAACTGTCCATGGGCTACGGGTTCGTCAGATACAAGAGACAAGCAGATGCCGAACGCGCCTTGAAAGTCCTGCAGATGACCGTGCTCGACGGGAAAACGCTTGAGCTGAAACGCTCGGAGAGAACTTTAACGTATGCCAATTAATCGATATTTATCTGCGACGTCCAAGTCAAGAGATATTCACAAGATTATTTGAACGTAGCACCGATGTCAAGACCACGAAGAAGACCGCCAAAGTGTCTGCTCAGACTGGCACCAAGATCCTCATCAAGAACGTGCCGTTCCAAGCGAACGCTGCGGAAATCACCGAGCTCTTCAAGTACGCCTTTCAGATTTCTAAGAACGCAAACACCGTCGAGAACGATTAATAAAAATTCAAACAAATCCACAGAGCGTTCGGAGAGCTGAAGGCAGTCAGACTGCCCAGAAGGCTGGTCGGTGCGGAGAGAAACAGAGGTTTCGGGTTCGTCGAGTTTTACACGAAGAGCGAGGCCAAGGTATAACATTCTCATCGACGCCAACGTGTCTTTTCTTTGGGTCTACGGTGATCAATTAAATCCTCCTTCCCACAGAAAGCGTTCCAGACCTTGTGCCAGAGCACTCACTTGTACGGTCGAAGGTTGGTGCTGGAGTGGGCTCAGACCGAAGAAGGTGTCGAGGAAATCAGGAAAAGAACCGCGAAACATTTTTACCAAGGTATTTACCCCTCGACGATCGACTGTTCGATTAGTCTCTGCACCATTGACACGATTCATTTGCAGAAAATACAACCAAGAGGAACCGGAAGGCGATCATCACTGCCGAAGACGTTGGCTTGGATGCCGAGTAAATCGTCGAACCGACTGTTGGCCTGTAAAGTGGCCGAGCGATGTTCTTCGACAAACTTTAGCTTCTACGGGCAATTTTTGTTGCCTCTTGGCACCTCCTTCTTCTCTTATTCGCTAAAGAGGGCTGACCAAGAGCTACTCGATGTTGTTAGAGCATGGCCACAGCTTCAGCGTTTAGCTCTTACAGTGGAAACAAAGAACCATCGCTCGACCACTCTGCCGAAGACTTGTACATAGCAACGAATAAACTATAAATTCACGAGAAGGCTTCGCGATTTTATCGCGACCGACGGGATTTTCTTTCGCCGTCGGCTGGCAGCCAGTCAAGCTCCTCGTCGAAAGTGAAAGAAATAAAAAATGATCGTCGAGGGCGTGGATATCGGCATTGACCTTCGCGTCACGTCTCGTTGCTCTTTCTCTCGTCGTGCTTTTCTCGAAAATACTTTGGATTTCTGTCCGCGTCGCGGTTACTAATGCCATGTATTTGGGTTCGGGACGATGTTCGCGTCGCGTTTAATCTCCGACCCACGTCCCGGCCGATTTAATTGCAGCCTCGAGACCGGCTGTTGCACCTCGTTCCGATGCAAGAATGCGTTTACTGGTTTTCAACCTGTTTGCGCCCATAACCGAGGACCGATGAATTCGGTGGAAGCCTACATTATGGGCATCCTTCGCCCGTCGGGACCTCGGCATTTGTTCCAGTCGACGATTATACCTTGCTCGACACTTTGCAAACGTTTCATTTGATCTGCAATATTTTTATTCCGTTTGTCGCTTAGCAGTTTGTTATGCCAAAATCTTTAGAACAGTAATTTTTACCAGCGTCTCTGTCGAAGCAATTTCTTGCAACACGTCGAATTTCAAAGACAATTTTAGAATACGTTTGGGAATTTTTCAGAGGCAAAACGAAAGATGGATTTTTCTGAAACTCTGCAGACTCCTCGATGGATCTTTCAACTATGTTTTCCAACTTCTGTACGTTACCAGCGACAGTACGTTGGTAGTTATCAGAACAATAGGATCAAAAAGACAACCTCTTCGATATCGAACCAGGGAACTCGGGTTCTGTTTAGACGTTGGAACAGTTACTTTCCTACAAGACGTAAACGAATTTTGAGAAACTCGCGGCTGCTCCGAACCGCAGAAGAGAATGCTAGAAGTTGTTTCACGCAATTCGCGTACGCGGGCGGGTATTAAAAATTTGAGAAACAAGTTCCACGAATGTCGGTGCATAAAAATAGGTCTGGAAACGTTGCTCGAAGGCCATAAAATCGGATGATCGATCGTGACAAATTTCGGCTGCGGAAAACCGCCTCGACGAGCGAAACTGGCCGATAGTTCTGAAGCCTGGATTTATGGACCGGTTAGGGATCTAAAAACTCGGAAACAAGAAGAATGAAACGCGAGGCGCGGCTCGCGATTAGCATACATTCCTGGACGAAAAAATTCGCGAAAAAGCATCTGAAAACACGACGATCCCGCGTTATCAATATTAAAAGACGCCAGGTCGAGGAGGGGATGGGGCGGAGCGGGGAGAAGGAGGAGCAGGGGAAGAAGAAATGTTTTCCTTTCACCTGCCTGGACGAACAGGAGGTGGAAGGGTGTACTCGAGAGGCGGAGGAGGTGGAGGAGGTGGAGGGACGACCCATGAAAGTAACAGTGCCTTCTCAGGGATCCGAGCAAGACTCGGTCCGGACTCAGTCCTTCTCTCCCAGCGTTTGGAGAACGGCGAAGCTCTCGCGCGAGTTTTGCCAACCTGTGCCCCAGCTGTGTGAGGTGTTGTTCGCAAGGTCGCGGACCGTGCACCGGAAACGCGCGTACCAACGATCGAGGATCCTCCGTCGCGCCAAAGGAACCGGTGGTGCGCTATGTGCTCGACCTGATCGGACTGCGAGATCATTCGACAAAGGATAGCTGCGAGATCCAGCTGCCAAAATGGACTGGGTGAGTGTCCGCGGACTGCCAACATCCTTCGTCAATGTCCTCGCGGGGAGGCGACTTTGCGAAATCGGTATCGAACGCATCGAGTCGCGAACAGCGGAGATACTCATGGTTTGCTCCGATCCAAGCCTTTCCTCTGCAACAGCGTGCCGCAATTTAT
>CM052089.1:20293227-20311376 GCA_028453745.1 Agapostemon virescens
TAAATTCTAGTACATGCTGGTATATTCCAGTAGATTCTAGCTTATTCTATTATATTATGATGTACTGTAGTATATTCTAGTATATTATAGTATATTCTAGCATATTCTGTTATAACTGTTCGCCATCGCCTACAAATTTCGCATTAGGAGTACAACGAACAATAATTCATCACAATCTTCTCTTAATACAGACCTTCCACGAAGGAGCCACCGGTCGAAGACGAAGAGGACGCCGACGACAACGAAGATTCCGAAGAGGACATCGCGGACGTAGCTTCCTCCGAGGAACGAACCGTGAGCAACCCTTTCCTGGCTAGCTCGACGCAGAGGGCGACTCCCAATTACATCAACATCAGACGCGCTCGTCCCTCGAGCACGACCTCCAGGTGAACAGACTCTCGAGCAACAGGGGAAGACGCGGACAACGATCCCCATTTCGTTCCTTTTCCTTCTCGAGCGTCGATGCCATCCTCCTTCGCGTG
Source organism: Agapostemon virescens (assembly GCA_028453745.1). Lineage (NCBI taxonomy): Eukaryota > Metazoa > Arthropoda > Insecta > Hymenoptera > Halictidae > Agapostemon > Agapostemon virescens. Next base: position 20,293,710 of record CM052089.1, read on the forward strand.
AATAGCCGTTCGCCGTATCTGAAATGCGGCAGACATTAATAAGTAAATATCGTTTGTAGGAACGAGAACGACGTCGAGGCGAAGGACGAAGACGACGACGAAACGCCAGTCCGATCTCGCCGTCCCGGGACGCCGTTCAGGTAAGTCACCGACGAACCGCAATCGAGAACAAGCATCCTTACCCATTGAAAATTCCAGAAGCACCGAGAACAGCTCTTCGGAAGACAAGGAAGAAGAGTCCCGTAACTCGAGCGAGGAGAACCCGACCACCAAGTCCAGGTGCACACTCCAACGATTCTCTGCTCCAACCCCTTCGGTCTCCCTCGATTCTTGGCGCATAATCGCGCTCCTTGTTTCCACGTTGCCTCGTTCATCCTCCTCGCCATCGTCCGGTCCAGCTCCCGAACACATCACTCTCGACCTCCTCCTCTCTTTCGAGTTCCGCCGGCTGTAATCGAAGGATAAATCGCGGTTTCGCAGGTACGTGAACATTCAGAGGTTCCGGAGCACGACGACCTCGAGGCCCCCCGAAGAGGTCTCGCAGTCGTCCGTTAGTCCGGACCCGGTGACGCAATCGTCGTCGATCGGGAAGGAAGAGGAGAAGACGGAGGCTTCGTCGACGAGCAGCACTTCCTCCTCGACGACGACGACGACACCGACACCGACGACAACCACGACGACGACGACATTCGCGTTCACCACGGCGAACAGCATCGTCGCAGAGGAGGAGACGACGAAATCGAGGACGACCGAGAGCGCGGAGAAGGTCGGCGGCTCGACGACGGAGGCGGTGCGACTGGTCGAGGACTCCGCGACGGAGATCCTGCTGACCACGGCTCCGGCCGGGCTTTCGTCGACGTTGTCGGCTCCCAGTTCTCGCGGTACCGCCACCGCGACGGTGTCCCAGCCGAGGCCCTTCGGCCCTAGCCGTCGCAGCAGACCGACCGCGGAGCCGACCACCCCGCTGCCGGGGTCCAAGGTGAGTATACCCTCGCGAAACGTCGCGCGGCCGACCTTCCTGGCGGGACGAGGTCGCTCGAGGTCGAGGCAGGAGCAAACGGCGGTCCCGGAGAGCGAGAGTCCTCGGGAGCCTAGCGAGGACCCTGGCTTAGGTAGACCCGGCCGGTCGCGGCAGAGGGGCACGAGCAGGTACACGCCGCCATCGTTCGAGGCCAAGGTCGAGGAGCCCTCCGACTCGTCGACGAGGGAACGAGGTAGACCCTCGAGTCCCGAGAGCGCGCCGGAATCGTCCAGAAGAAGACTGAGGAGGCCGACCTCGAGGGCCGTGGTCGAACACCCGAAGAGCAACGAGCTCGAGGACAGTCCCATCGTCAGGATCACGCAAGGCCCGCCGAACAGGATCTCCTCCAGATCGAGAAGCGCGGCGAAGCGGGACGACGAGCTCGAGAAGATCACCAACATCAAAGTCTTCAAGAAACCCGCCTCGAGCAGAGACATCTACGCCAGAACCAGGTACACCAGGAAGAGAAACGACGCGGAACAGCCGACAGCCAAGCCGACCGAACCGTACACGCCTTCCACGACGCTCGCCGCCGCTCCGAGGATCGAAGAAGAGGAAGACGTTGCCAACGAGACCTCGTACGAATCGACCACGGAGGAACGCCGCGTCAGCACCACGAATGTACCCGTCGAAGAGGACGAGACCACGATCGTCCCTGTGCTCGAGACCAACACCGTCGAATCTGTTCGCGTTACAACGGAGTCGATCTCGGACAACGAGGCCGTCACTTCGACGGAAGGGTCGCCGTACGTCGTCACCACCCTCGTCGCCACCACCGTCGCCGAGCCGACGTTGCCGGTGCCGACTTCGAAGACGGTCGAGGAGGTCGACCCGGCGGACATCGTGAAGATCGTGTTCGACGCTAGCTCTTCCGCCTCGCCGAGTCCGGAGAACGGCAAGGGTACCATGAGGAGGAGGAAGGTGTTGCTGAGGAAGACACCCGTCGGCTCTAGCACCGCGTCGCAGGAGGTCGAAGAGCAGCAACCGACGCCGAGGAGGAGGAAGGTGGTCCGACGTCTTCGCGTGCACCAAAACGCCGGCACCTCGGTAGACGTCTCTTCGACAGAAAACGCCGACCGCGTGGTCCTAGGGTTCACCACCCCCGAGGAATCCGATCTGCCGAGTTCCACGCTGCGGGAGGACGCGGAGGAAGGTGCGTCCACGGAGAGTCTCTTTTCTTCGTCCACGGCAGAGACCGCGGGCACGATCGAATACGCTCCGACCAGTGATTACACCAGCTTCGAGACGCCCACCGCGGGCAGCTCCATCGACGAGGACTTCGAAGACCCCGACGTTGCTACGATGGCCTCCACTTTGTTGGATAACTTCACCGTTCCTACCACCGTGCGGTGGGAAGACCAGCCCGCGGAAACCGCTTCGACGGAGTCCGCGACGTCCACCGCCACCTTCCTGATCCGATTCACGGACAACTTTGTGGGCGAGACGACGCCCGTTCGAGATCGGCCGGAAACCTCGCCGACGGCGGCTCTGACGACGGCTCTGACGACGGCTCCGACGACGGCGACCTCGCCGCTGTCCACGCAGAGCAACGGAAGGCTGGAGCCCTACGACAGGTCTCGCTTCCGCGAGTCTACGTTCATCAGGAAGAAGTTCGTCCGCAGGAGACCGGTCGATTCGTCGGAGAACAACGGCGCGCAGAACGTGGTCTCGAGCGCTCCGAGCAGGTCGTTCTTCTCGTCGACGGAGCCGAGCAGCCTGGAGGTGTCGAAGCGCAGGAAGAGTCTGTTCATACGTCGCAGACCGGTCTCGTCGACGACTGCCAGGAGTACGCAGACGGCGATAGAGGAAGGAGCGTCCGAGTTGTCGCTGGAGGACGACGCGTCTCTGGAGGCCACCCCGAGGACCAACCGGGCCAACGCTCGCACCATCTTCGACGTCGATCTTTCGGACCACAGCGAGTCGAACGAGTTCTGGAGCCGCTACACCACTCCCTCGCTGTCCGCTCGCGGTCGCTTGCCTCCGCTGACGCAGCACATGCTTCTGGAGGAGGCGTTGTCCACGGGGAGCGAGGACGCGTACCGGTCGGCGTCGTCCAAGAACCGGAAACCGGAGTCCAGGCCCAGGTACAGGGTGCCCGAGTCCTTGAGGAAGGTGAGTACAGGCGGCACGTATCTCGCCGACTCGGCGCCGGAGGAGTCCGAGGAGAGCAACGACTCGAAGCTCGGCTACCAGAGCTACAGGCAGCCGAGGACTCGCGGCAGACTCGACGAGGACGAGTCGCCGGTGCTGGACGCCGCGCAGTCGCCGAGCTTCGACTCGTCCGCTCACGCGAGGGCCAGGTTCTACGCGAGGAGGCCCACCAGCACCGAGAACCCGGTCACAGAGACCCTGATCCCGGCGAAGAAGTTCGATTACGCGGCCGACGCTCACAGAAGGTCGCAGCAGTCGTTGCGCACCACGCCCAGGACTCCCAGCGAGGACTCCACCAGGCAAAACGATCAGCCTAGACCGGAGTTCCAGAATCTGGTGGACGACTACACCACCGTCCCTTCGGCGCAGCCGTTGGTCACCAGGTTGGTCACGTCGGTCGAGGAATCCGCCACCACTGAAAGACAAAAGATTCTGATCAAGACCAAGTACTCGTCCCTGACCTCCACCACGAGGATTCCTGTACAGACCACCGCGTCCTCCGTCCCCGACGGCCTCTCGACGACCTCCAAGAACTCCTCGAACGGCGAGGACGAGTCCGCGAACGAGATACGGCAGGGTCACGTCGAAAGGTCCACGCTGCCCATCGAGGGCGAGTTTCTTCATCGGTCGGCCGGCAGCGGTGGCAGACTCACCACGGAGTCGCACGAGTCCTCGACCATCGAGATCGAGTCGGTGTTCAGCAACTTGATCGTCGGCAAGGACCAGTGACGTCCCGCCGTCGCGTCTCGCATCGTTCATCCCATCGACATCAATGTACATACACGAGCGTTCATCTTCTTCGTCATCGCATCGCAAGATCATACACGTTTCTCGAGAGCAACGCGAGCGGAGCTCTCTTCGTCCGCCGTTCGTCGGCTCGTCGATCGGTTGTTAAAGAACAGAGAGAGAGAGTCAGGGTATTCGGGAGGCAGAGGACGCGGAAGAAAGTAAGGTACCGGAAACGCAGGAGCAAGCCCGGAGGAAGAGGATCGTTGGAGGAAGTCGGTTAGGCTGTCGGAGCAGGAGCCTCCGAACTTGTCGCGCGAGACCGATCGATTCTCGATCCTCGAGACCGAGCGGACGCGTCGATCTTTCTAGTAGAGAGGAAGACCCGCGACCGACGGAGAGGATCGTCGCCGGTTTTCTCTTATTTTCTCTCTCCGCCTCTTCTCCTCCAGGACGGAGACTGCCGGGACGGCACCGCAGAGAGAGAGGGAATCAAGGGAACGATCCGGCCGGCTCTCGGTGATTAAGCGTGCTGCGTTTCTTCTGATTTTCAGGTCGCCGGCTCGGAAGCGATTAGGTTGCCGACCCTGAGGGAACTGATCGGTTCCCGGACCGGCGCGCTGGTCGACGATGCCTCGCCCGTGCAGTTGAGCTTGCTCGACGACGGAGAGACGAACAACCTCGTTCTCGAGGTCGACGAGGACGATGATGCTCGCGGCGAGGCGCGCGTTGCCGATCAGCCGGCTCGCCGGAAAGACCCCGCCTGGATACCGACCAAGGCGAAACAGCACGAGCTGGACCCGATCGAGGACAGGGCGCGTTTGTATCTAGACGAGGAGAATGACGCGGACGAGGCCGAGTCCTCTCTGGCCAGTAAGAAGAGGATCGACCGCGAGGACTCGTCGACCACCACGATCCGACCGACCACCTTGCGCGGTACTCCCGTCACGAGTCCGTCGTCCGACGGGCCGACGAGTCCGCGAGGCTTCTACGTCACCAGAAGCCACGCCGAGACCACCGCCGCCGCGGGCTTCGCAGAGACAGAGACCTTTGCTACCGAGCCGACCACCTTGTCCGTGCAAGAGGACGATAGAATCGAGAACAGCACCGAGGCCGCCGCCACCGGTTCCAAGACCGAAGACCCTCCGATTCGCAACGAGCCCACCGAGACGACAGAGACCACGGAGACGACAGAGACGACCACGCAACGCTCGCGACGACGAAGCACCTCGAGTTCCTCCTCGCGAACCCCTCCGTCCACCGATCACGCGACCACCGGTCGAACGACCGGAACCAAAGGAAGGACCAGACAGAGAGCAACGACCACCCCGTCCGTCGAACGAGAAGAATCGATTGGCGAATCCGTCGCGGTACCGACGACCAGCGAACCACCGTTCTCCGCAGCCACGAAGGCTCCCGTCGATCCCACTCTAGCCGCGACGTCGACCGTCGACTCTACCGTAGCTCCCACGACGGATCTCGAAACCACCGTGACCTTAGCCAGCACCGAGGGAACCCTTCAAACGTCCACCGAGAGTTCAACGTCCGAGGACGTCGCGACCGAGACGTCGACCGCTCCGAAGGAACCCGCGACGACGGAGGAATCCACCACCGTCGCCCAGCGAGAATCTTCGCCGAAGGAAGTTCGGAAGGTGACTACCTTGGCCACCTCGTTGCCAATCAGCGAGGCGAGCACCGAGACACCCGGTCCGCCTGTTCGAGGCGCGCAGAAGTTCGATTCGTACGAGTTCGGTCGCCGAGGCAGTCTCGGCAGGCCCCGGGCCCAGGAACGAACGAATTCGGTGAAGAGGACCCAGGTTCCACGCCGGCGAGTGTACAGAGGACGTCAGCGGAGACCGGGTGCCGGTCCCGTGGCCCCCGACTCGGTTTCCGAAGAGTCCGCGGCCAAGGGCCTGACCCAGAAGAAGGAATCCTCCGCGGCGAAGGAACAGCGGCAGAGGAACCGCGGAGAACAGGTCGGGCCCGAGGACCCGGTCGGTCGAAGCGAACCAGAGGTCAGTGTAGACTTAGTCGGTCGTAACGGCGAGAGCGGGACAGCACGAACCGCAATAACAAAACCTCGTAGAACGTAGGGCCTAACTGTTGTTGCCTCGGCCAATTCTATTTACGTTTAACCAACCGGAATTGCGGTGGCCGCAACCGGGACTCAACCAGCATCGTCCACGACCTCGCTATCCGCTGACTAAGCTGACTAATGCCGTCCGAACGGACTCGAGCACGAGGTGTCTGCCTGCGGCTTTCCTTTCGCGAGCCTCGCCTAACCAAAATAAATAAACAAACTACTACCAACGGGACCATCCCCGTTCCTTCATCTTCTTCGACGACGGTTTACCGGATTACAATAGAAACGCTTCGCGTCGTAGCCTCCAGGAAGAATGTGAAGGTGTTTCGTTTGAGAGAAAGGGAAAGAGAGAAAGAAAGAGAGAGAGAGTGAGATTGTTGCACGGAGGAGACTCTCGACGGGGACCTGTCTCGCCGCCATGCCTGCCTATGCATATATATATATATATATCTATATATATATGTGTACATATATCTTCATCCACGCCTGCTGACACGTATTTCGTCTCTCTATACTACTCTCCGGCCAATTAACACAACTCTTCCTATCGCAAGGTAGGCGCATGTCGCACGTTATCGCGCCGCTCAGCCTCAGCTTGTCATCATTGTCTCTCTTGTGGTCCTATGACCGTAGTACCCTGTTTTTTTATTTTTTTTCCGTTCTGTGTGATCTTTAACCTGTCTCTGGCGGCCGACTCATGGCTTGCGTTTCCAATAGGGTTCTCGCTTGGCCAGAAAACTTTTGTGTCGCTCGCTTCTGATTCTCTAATTCGTATCTTCCACACCTGTGCATCTTTACCGACCCAAAATGGCGGACTTCGGGGACCGCGTGTTCTAATTTATCGATATTCTTAACCCTCGGACGACGCGCCGTTTTCGCAATGCCTGCGAATTGCCGATGCTTTGAGATATCTGAAACATAATGGTATCGTTATCGACTGCTCGTCGTTTGAATCAACAATGTTTTGTTTTTCGAACGTACCTTCGATGTTATTTCCGTTGATCCAAATGTGCGTCCGATTTTTCTGCCCTGGGTCACTGTAGACCCGGGCTACGCCGTCGGAGGGTTAATCGTATCCATTCGCGTTGCTCGGATGCGTCGAACGTGCCGATCACCGTTCGCCGGTTATTCGTGATAGTTGAAATTTCACCCCTTCCGCCATTTTGAATAGAAAACGTAATTTGTTTATTAAAAACAGTCGATCGCTTAACGGTAGATTAATAAAGATTTGCGTAGATCGGTTTATCGATCGTGTGAAATCTACGTTAGACTTTGTTGCTTCGAAAGAATCTAAAACGGACTCGAAAGTTGAAATGTCATTGGCGCGCCGACGAGCAGCACCATCTAGAAGGTGCGTGGTCGAACTATCGGGAGCAACTAGAATGCTAGAAAGCCATTTTGAATTCGCGCGAATTTCCCGCCGAAGCGTCCGACGATGTTTCGACGCCGACGATATATTTCGCGAGAATACGTTACCGGAGACGATGTCGACACCAAATACAATCTGCGTGTGCCCCGTGAACAGGTGAATTCCACCAGGAACACGGTAGCCTCCTCTCGGACACCGGGAAGTTCGTCGACGAACAGATTCAGGAAACCGTCCGGATTCGCGTTGACGCCGCTGCGAAACAAGTCATCGAACACGATCGTCGCTAACCGAAACAACAGCCCGACGGAAGGAGTCGACAAACTCGGTAAGGAAAACACTGAACGATAAACGAAACACAAGAATGTATCACACAGCGCGGGTAAACGTCGTCACTTCACCGCGTACTTCGTCAAACTGCGCAGAAGAAGCTGCGTACTAAACTTATGGCGCGTTTTTCCTGCTTCTGCGCAAACCGATGCGCGGAAGTTTTCAATTCAAATCCGCGCAGTAGAGGTTTCTTTTGAAAATTTTTCCTTTTTCACGAAAGAGAATAGAAAAAATGATGTGAAATTTTGTACAGATGTTCGACAATTGTTATAGAATGTGTGATATTTGTTCCAGGTGTCACAGAGAGCGTACCGGAAACGGCGAAGCCGGAAAAGGATTTCGATCAGAGTAGTCGTGCGCAGGAAATTGCGGTGACCTTGGCGGACCCTCCGCTACCGCAAACATCAGCCACCGGTACACAGAGCTTGTTAACTACACCATCAACCAACTTCTTAATCTACCTAGCTAAATGATCATACGTGAAGGTTCATGGATCATACCGTGCATAACTTCTCATCGCATTCTCAACCTTCGACTTAAACCGTGCTCCATGCTCTCTGTCGCAACAGTCTGTTCTCATCCGTCGAGGCCTCTGTCATCGGAACCCTCGGTGCAACCGAGGCTCTCTCATTAAACGAACAACCACTAATCATATTATCTTCTTTCGACGAGGTACCTAATTCTCGGGGATCTGTCGGGGCGCTAACCTACTGGCCCGTCACGTCAGCGGCCAGGAAAATCGTTCGCTAGATTCGCTAAACTGAATCACTTCATCATCGTCTTTATCAATTGTGCCTTTCTATCTGGAATTATCTTTCTCTGTCTGTCACTCTCTCTCTCACACTCGCTCGCTCGCTCGCTCTCTGTTTCGCTGTCTCGCTCTCTGTTTCGCTGTCTCGCTCTCTCTCTCGCTCTATGTCAATACTAATGCAATCACATAACTCGTGCGCACACAGCGATACTTTCTTCCTCTGTCACCGACGTCCTCTCGTCGGCGGACGCCTTCGGTTCTTCGTGGTGCTAACCAGAGTTGCCAGAACAAGAATTGTCCCTCCCTCTACCGTGTCCCTTCCACGACTATTATTCCCTCGCTCCCCGACGGTAAACGTCCCTGCGCTTCCGCCATGGGCCGGTCACGTGACGCGACGCATGCGCACGATTCGCGTTGCTTCTGCGTCCGCGAAGCGACCGATCCAGTATTGGCAGAGACAGGAAGGGGTACTGTACTTCCTTAAATTTCTCCTGTCTGGCGACACCGGTGCTAACGCATCATTCATGACCCTGTGACACACTGTGGGTGCTAACGGGCCTTCCTCTAGTCTCTTTTCTCGAGCTGGGAACGGAATAATTGAATCGGGTTCCACGATCAGGTCGACCGTCGTTAAGGGACGCCCTAAGGCGCAGGATAAGCACTACGCTATCACCTAGAACAGACTCGACGACCCCTACGACCGCCGTCACCTTCTCCGCGACGCGCAAAGACCGACAGAAGCCGAAGGCAAAGGATAAACCCCAACAGACCGCGACCAGCAGACCGAGGAGACCTCAGGTGATCGACTACGACTATTACGAGGACGAGGAGGAACCGGTGGTCGGCAAATCCACCTTCAACGGAAAGCTGCTCTTGACGAGCCAGGGTAGTATTCGGTGCCTGGACCAGGGCAACTTCCCGCACCCGTACTCTTGTAAGAAATTCATCACCTGCGCGAGAATGGTGAACGGTATGGTGACCGGGGCCGAATACACCTGTCCGGATAAGTTGTCCTATGATCCTGTCGGCGGAATCTGCAACTGGTCCGCGGGACTCGGTTGCAAAGAGTAAACGATTCTAGGGATCTTCCGCAACGATCGATCAACCATCGAATATCGCGAACACAGATCACGCGTGAGAGTAGATCGATCACGTTCTGCTATACCGACGGGGAAACAATCTAGGAATCTACTGCTCGCAACCTCTACAAACGATAACGAAGAACACTTTGTTGCCATCGATTCCTGCGAACGATGGCACCACGGTACTATGCCTGGTTTCAGTCGATAAGGATGCGTTCGATGATTGGTCTACTCTCATGCCGTATTCGTACCGCGATAATATTAAGAAAAGGAAATGGTAAGAATTATGATTAAAATGGTATGCTTCGGAATGAGCCAGCCATAATCGATGAAAGAGCGGTGATATTATCGTTAAAAAGAATCATCCTCGTGTAAATATTATCGAGTATTGTATATACGTAGGTTTAGTCGAGGGACGCGCTCGATCGAGTTTTGCATTTGATTTTTCTTTTTCTAAAAAAATAAAAAAGAAACTGCTCTCGAGTCTCTACGAAGATCGATCGAGCCGTTCGCCAGCGCGAATGTGCGCATCACGACGAAATTTTTCTTCTATTTCGAATAAAGGCATCGTTTAACCACAATAACAATGTCGGACCTGTTCATTCGAGCCTAAATAGTCCTTCGTCTTCTCTTTCTCTCTCGCTCTCCCTCTCTTCCTTCTAAAATCTTCTTTCAGTTTGGTTGTTTTTTTATTTCTCCTTTTTATTTGTTTTCCTCGTATTTTGATTTTACAATATATCTATCGAACCAGTTCGGTAAGTGGAGAGGGGCAAAACAAGTTTCTCGATTCGATCGATGTGTCGGAGTTTGAAATCAAAAAGAATCGTGAACTGTAAGCGTACATGATCGATCGACGAGAATACGTATCACGTGTGCATTTTGTGGAACGAGATCTCTGTTTTCTTTTTCGTCTTTGCTTTCTTTTCCAACCGTACACCTACATACATCATACACATATGTACGCATTTCGGTCTGTTTACATTTTTAACGAACATCGATGTGCCGTTCACCGTGTACGGTAGTGATGCCTGAATATGTGCGTATGCGTTCCAATGTTTATGTGTGCGCGTGTACATGTCCGGTGTTTGTTGTGTCGAAATGTATACTGTTCGATTGAATTTCTTTACGTTCTTCTTCGTTTCTGTTTTCCTTCTGTTTCGATGATTTGTCCCTGAACGAAAGTGTAGATGCGAGAAATTAAGAAAGAACTCTCTCAAAAAAAAAAACGCGTTAAGATAGACAATGAGTAAAGCGTTAAGCCTCAAGCGAAACAAAAATGGTTACAGTATACTTGTTTCCCTTTTCTCTCGAATAAAATAATTGCATTTCACACACGAGCATTTCCGTATTTTTTTTTTTTTTTTTTTTTTTTTTTAATGATCTTACAATAATAATAGTATTAATTATAGTAGTAGTAGTAATGATTTGGACGACAATGATTCGACTAAATGATCGATTCTCGATTCTTTTCTTTCTTTCCCTGTCGTTTTGTTAGGCTGCTGCTAGGCGTAGGACTCCGTGGACTCTAGATTACACGTGACGCGACTAACGGCAGCTGCTGCGATTGGAAGAGATTTTTCACAGTAACAGGTCCTATACGTATATTACAGTGGCCGTTTCGTTTGTATTCGCTTTTCTCAAATATTTATAAAAATAAATACCTCGAAAAAGATGTGGCGTTCGTTTCGCTACCGTGATTAATCGTATCGGAACAATAATAAATAAATCATATTTAATTCAAATAAATAAATAAATTTGCTCTCTTTAGCATCGTTTCGCGTTTCCCTATCATTTATAATGTAATGATTATTCATCGCGAAGTATAAAGGCGGCGGGTAGTTATCGTCGTCTCGTTTAAAAAATTCGTCTTCGCCGCGTATTATTAATTATATAAAAAAATATGAACGTTTATGTTCGATTCTTCTTTTTTTTTTCCTGTGTTTCGAGCGTGTTTACAATGTTTTCTGGTTTCCTTAGCGAGAAAGTCGATTCGTACGTGTTTGCAAGGATTACCAAAAAAAAAAAAAAAAAAGAAAGAAATTAAGTTCGTTATATTAAAGTTTGCGGTATCGTTAATGTCCCGTAATTTTTACACACATATATCGTGAAATTTGTATCGTTTCCTCTTTTTTTTTTTCGTTTGTTCAACGCTTTTCCGTTTTTTTTTTGTTGTTTTCTGTACGACAACGCGAACCTCGACTTGTACCTTACGTCTCTGGGTGTTGACGGCCTCGACTGTATCGACGAAACTTAAAGAAACAGAACTGCGTGCGACCCGCAGGAACACGCGTAGGAACTGTACTTCGAGTACGATCAACAACTACGTTCGGTTTCGATACGTCGAAGGGGTTCATTTGCCTCGAACTAAAAAACGTCCTTGCTCTTCGCTCGAAAAGAATTTCTACGTTCTACGACACGTAAGGCTACAACATCGACGTCGGCGCCGATCGGACGCGTCGCGAACAATTCTCCGATCGCCGCGTCCTAATCCTCCTCGTTATCTCATTTTCGTATTTCTTTATCTTTTTTTTTCTCCTCCCTCGCTTTCTTTAAATATAATCGTTTTCGGCACAGCTTCGCTGGTTCCCTTTTTCCCGTGACCTAAGATTTCTTTTTTAAATATTTCATTGTTGGTACTCGTCTGACTTCTCTCTTTCTCTCTCTCACTCTCACTCTCTCTCTTTCTCTCTCTCTCTCTCTCTTGGCTGGGGGGACGTTTATATACAATCGAAGAGTTAACTTATTAATTATAGGATCCGTCGTAGACGTTAGGCAAGAAACGGGCTCGCATTGATAACGAGCCTGTCGCGCTCGGTCGCGCGGTGTCCTTTGAACGACGAAGGGCCGACTAACCCGGATGAGGGTAAGACACTGTCACTGTACAGACTTATGGTTTCGAGCGGTTCGCGCCGCCTTGCGTTGAGCGCTTCGCGACGATTTTTCGCCTCGTACCTGGAAGACGGTCGTCCTAGGAAAAATATCGGTGTATCAAAATTTCTAAATATGACTGCCCTCTGGTGTCCCCTCGCGTTCAAACGACACCGCGCATACAAAAAATCTCGTTCGAACGCTCCGTATTTAAACTATTCGATGAGAGCCCCTTTTCTCTTCGGAACGCTTCGAATATTGTGCCGACGGCGATCTCTTCTGCACGATGGTTCACCGTGAGAGTACGCGCGCTGGCTTGTTCCTGACTTGTAGAGCTGCGTTCGAGTACCAAAAATCCGTGGTGCATTCTTTCGCGGAATTATCGTTTGACTGGCTGTTCAACTGGGAATCGTCCGAAAACATGTTCTTTTCAGTTGCGATTGTGATATGTATAATTTACAGATCGGATTCGCCGTACAAAGCGGTGGAGAACGAACGGTAGTCCAACGCGCCGGGCATAGCATTCGGTCCTTTGTAAGGTGGCATTCTCTGAATGCAGTATTCGGCCTGGTCGGGCGGCAGCTCTCTCCTCAGTTCATCCGCCATGATGTAAGGCTGCAACAATTCATTTCGTTGTGTAAATACTCCAACGTGTGTCGACGAATCGCAATGATAAAAGAACAAACTAGAATAATCAGAGTTTTAAGACTTTCGCGACCCGACATCGTACAGTCGTTTCTGTTGCGAGGCTTCTATTGATAAAGCTAGCTGTAATGCTTGCAAAACAAGTTAACAGAAACAACTGAAAAATAGAATACGAAAATGGGAGGTGGCGCCACCTCGATAAAATTGCGGAGCTCGACGGAACTAACACGAATGAAAATAATGCGAGAGGTTTTATCGAAAATATAGGAACCTTGTCTCCGGCAAGGATGCGGAAGCTGTCGATGACTTGTTCAGCGGTGTCGGTGTCCATGGATTCGCGCGTCATGAAGTCCAGGAACGCGTCGAACTGCACGTAGCCGGAGTTGTTGGGGTCGACGATGGCCAGGATACGTTGGAAGTCGATGTCGCCTTGCCTGTCCTTTCCGATCGAGTAGCCGAGAGACACGAGACAGGACTTGAACTCTTCGGGAGCCAGTCGTCCTGTTCGGTTCTTGTCGAAGTGATTGAAACTGCTGCGGAACTCGCTCAGTTGTTCTTGCGTGATACCCTAGAACACGACGCGGGGACTATGAAGTAACTCGGCATTGAAACGCGTCGGAGAACAACGAAACGATAAGCAACCTTTGAGTCTCTGGTGAGGATCTGGTTCTCGACTTCGTTGATGTTGCGGTTTATCGAAGTCAACAGCTGTTCCCAGCCGACTCGCAACGTCTCCATCGTGTACTGAGTATACCGGTTCTCGAAGATCATGCCTTCCTGCACGGCTTGGTGAATCTTCTCCAATTCCTCGAGGTGAGCCTTGTACTGGTAGACTGCTTGCTCGTACTCTTTCAGACGGTGCAGCTGATCCTCGAGAGTACCCTAAAGAATCGCGACGTTTTAGGGCAGGATTTTCAAAAAGATACATTGCAAAGGAAAACAAAGACGAATTACTCACTTGAAGTCCAAGACCAATAGCCGTGACAGCATCCAATTGGCGTTCTATCCATGGACCAACGGCGTTCGCCTTCTCAGCGAACTGTCGTCGAAGCAGTTCATTGTCTATTCATGCGATTAAGGAAACTTACCATATTTATTATATTAATGTAAAAGTTCAAAGAACTTTTGCATTGGTGTAATACATTGTACAAGTATTAATCTCGATAGTGGAAGAGATCGAGGTCGACGGCGAGATTGTTCTCATAAAAAGGATACTCTGTTGTTTACGAAGTTCCGCTTGCAATGTACCATCACGCTGTGGAACCAGTTGCCTGACGTCGCTCCATTTCTTCGTGAGGTCCTGCAATCCACAATGCACGGTGTACTTGTTGCAGAAGCGTTGCATTTTAGGATCAGTCGAAACGATTGGGGACTCGTTTCGTCGATAGAAAATATTAAAGCTGCATTTACCAATGCAGTGAGCGTGGTGTATGGATTCTCCAGGCCACCGGGGATTTGGAACTGTTTGACTATGGACTCGACTTCACGGACCAGTCCGACGATCGAGTTGTATTCTTTGTCAGCTTCTCCGAGGGTCGCCTTGAAGGCTGCATGAGCGTCCATCAATCCCTGGATCTCTTCCATCGTATGAACGATGAACATGTCCACCAGGTCCTCCCTGGTTCCATCCAGCCAATTGTTGAACGGCTGCGCAACGAAACATTGAACGTTACATAAATTTCTTCCTAAACGATTGCTACTTCAGAATCTGCAGTCGCTGGAATCACTTACAGCAGCTCGTTTGGCGAATTCGAGATGCAACACGTCAATCTTCTCAAGGATACGCTCGGCTTCGTCCAGCGCCTGACGTCTGCGTTGAGTTAGGGTGCCTAAACGGTCCCATTGGTCGCAGATTCGCTGACACCTAGCGTTGACGGATGCGCTGTCGTGGTACTCCAAGGTGCTGAACAGAAATCGACGTTAAAATATTACAACCCGTTACTTTTGATGGTACAGGAACACCCAGTGTCGACCGACTGGCGTTTAAAGACATTACTTGAGCTCTTGCGCGATCGCAGCTATCTGTTCGACGCGGTCTTGGTGAGCCGCGAGGTCGGACTCGAAGGCCTCGTGTTTCTTCTTCAAGGCCTTCAGCTCGTTCAGTTTGCACTGTCGGAAGTGCTGCGACGTAAGCATCTCCTCCTTGCCCGAAGTCCACTCCTCGTGGGCGTCCGCTTTGTGCTTGAACTTCTGGGCGAGATGCTCCAAACGCTCGAGCCGCATCATCTCCGACAGCAGCCATTCTTCGAACGACTTCTCTGCGAGCTCCAAGCCTAAAACATAATCGCATCGTTATAATTGCTCAGATATTTCTTTAAGCATCGAACTGTCCGTCCATGGATACTCTACCTTTCCAGGCCTTGTTGATGTCCGACACCATCTTGCCCTCTGTCGGCATGTACGCGGGTCGATTGCTCAGTCTCAGCTTCGTCTGCAGCGTGTTGAAATTCGTTTCGAGTTTAGCCTTCTGCTCGACACGCGGCGGCTTGTGCTTGCGACGATACGTTCTGTATTCTTCGAGCTTCTTCTGACAGCCGGCGAGAGAGTTGTCGGTTTGACGGCTGGCTAGCCAAGGCATCGTTCGTCGTATCCATTCCAAAAGGTCGGAGGCCAGCCGCTCGTACTCCTCCATCAACCTCTCGTTCTCCTGGTTGACTTTCAAGACCTTGCAGATCCTGTTTGCAGCCGTCTCCGCCTGTGGCACAGACGAACGTTAGCTTTGGCAATGAACAAACTCGCCGACATGCTCCGCCGTTGAGAACCGTGTACATTTCAGAGACGTCGACGCGACAAGAGTCTTTCGAACAGCGGAGCACGATCGTAGCGCAAGCATTCGCAGAGAACATAGACAAGGTAGCTCGTAGTTACTGGTTAATGTCGGATGCAAAACACACACCTTCTGCGCGCCGCTAAAACAGTGGTAGTAGGAGGACACGTAGGTCATCACAGCCCTCTCGTCAGGCATTGCTGTGTTTCGCATATCTAGAAAACACACATTCGAACGAGGCTCAAACCATGCGGTGTTAGATTAGGTGTCAGTCGTTTCAGAATACGACGCGGTCTTCGACGGAGAAGGAGGGTCTGGTGCGTGATGGAGGAAACGTTCGCGAGCCTAACGAGTGCCACCTACATGGTACAGTGAACTCGTCGAACGGGGCTGAACGTACATCGATGCAAGTCGAACGATTCTTAGGCTGTTACAAAGTAATCACGGTCAGTGAACACGATCGGGTGGTTAGACAGTCGGTTAAAACGGTGCGAAGAGGCTGGTGCGCTTTGCGATCGACGATGCGACCGAGTTAATCGTCTCTCGAATAGCGTCTCCGACAAGGGAACGTACAAGATACTAGGTCGACGCAGCAAGTTCGTTGAAATTCTGCAACGACCTAGTCGCGCGTGTTCCTTTGCAGGAGCTGATCGATCTCAAAGCGCACAGAAGCCTCTTTCGAAGGTAGAAAGATTTCGATAACGAAAAGTTAGGGGAGCAACACGCATTTCTTTTTTCCGCTGACCTGCTGAGCACCTTGGAACGCGTGGTAGTAGCAGGACACGTACGTCATGATTGCACGCTCGTCCGGCTTGGGTGTGTTGATCAAATCTATACGATATCAATGGAACAATGTGTTAAAGGATTTCAACGAGCCAATGGCGAGAGCTTGATCCAGAACCCGGACTAACGAACCGCCTAGTTTTTCATCGACTCGGAGCTGCGTACCGCTGGATCGAAAGAGCATTGGCACATTCGGTTTTCGTTGTAACAATTAGGCTAGTCTCTATAACTACAAGTATCATCTTCTCGAATAACCTGCGAGGTGGTCCCTCTTTGCCAGCCCCGCAGTAACGCTTTCTTCTAACGGACATAGAGTCGCTAATCTATGCAAAAATTAAAATTAAAACGGTCCTCGTTATTTCTGAGGTTTCGGCGAGAAGATTGTTCAATCACAAATCCAATTACCGAGTAATTACATTGGATAACAAACTAGTCAGTCGCAAATGGAACTTTCAGCTGGGGATCGTTGGAAATTGCTACATAATAAGTATCATCGCTGTCGAAGAAGCTACCGAAGAATGGACCATGCCATAGATTTGAAACAATCAGGAAACAATACTTAACAGATAACGTATTAAGATCCCTGCAGCTCAACGATGCAAACTAACTCTTTGCGCTCCAAGCACTTTTAATTGCAAAATCGAGACATTTTTTAATCTAGAATTGTTCCATCGTGCACGGTTCCATTCGTTGCTATTATTTTTTCTTAACACTTTATCGACCGGAAGCCTATCAATAGGCTTTTCAATATTCGCGCTGTATCAAAATGAAGCTTAAAATTCTATTTTTACATTCCACTTTGTAACAACATTATTAGACAATATTATTGGGGATGCATTGCTGATCCGCAATAAAAATTGCTGTGAGCGTTGAAAGACCCACTAAAAAGTTTTCAGTCATGGATCATGGGCCTTACAAAAATTCTGAAATAATCAACCGGAAGCCTATTAATAGGCTTTTCAATATTCGCGCTGTATCAAAATGAAGCTTAAAATTCTATTTTTACATTCGAATTTGTAACAACATTATTAGACAATATTATTGGGAATGCATTGCTGATCCGCAATAAAAATTGCTGTGAGCGTTGAAAGACC
>CM052089.1:20328412-20365668 GCA_028453745.1 Agapostemon virescens
ATGGTGAGTTATTGATAAAAGTTTTCAACTAGCAATAATCGTACCTCGGTAGAATCTCATCGGTTACGATATGGCGACTGTGCAGAGCTAATAATAAATATATACTAAAAGTTAAATGCGTCGCTTTTCAATCTTCCGAAAAAGAGAAAAATTGGCAGAAACTTTCCGGTCGTCCCAATAATTAGGAGTACAATTTCGCCAAGGTGGAACCACGTGCGAAACACTCAAATATATTCGGTTAACCGGAAAGTTCGCCAATGATCGTCAAGATCGTCATGGCGAGGAATTGATAAAAGTTTTCAACTAGCAATAATCGTACCTCGGTAGAATCTCATCGGTTACGATATGGCGACTGTGCAGAGCTAATAATAAATATATACTAAAAGTTAAATGCGTCGCTTTTCAATCTTCCGAAAAAGAGAAAAATTGGCAGAAACTTTCCGGACGTCCCAATAATTAGGCGTATAATTTCGCCGAGATGGAATCGCGTGCGAAACGACCGCGCGACGGACGCGTGGACGATTCTGTTCCGGCAGTCGGCTATTTTTTGAGAATTCGTCGCGACGCCGGGGACTCGAAAATAGTCGGGGAAGCACGTGGCAGCAACGAGAAGACTGGAGCGACGACAACACGGAAGGGGACCGGGGATCGATCGGAGAAAGGGTCGAGGGATGGCGGCCTGTGCGGATGGCCGCATCGCCGATAGATCTTTAAATAATTTTGTCGGTGCAACGAACGGTTCCCCGTGGAGCAATTCGAGGTCGTCGTGTTAGGTGAATCAGCCTGTATATGGGAAACGAAGCAGCCGCCGACTAGTTCCGTACGGGACGGTTAACTGTACAATTTCTCGTAAAATCTCGGCCGCGCACGGCCGCGCGCCCGTCAAACATTCCAGAGAACGCGGCGATAGTCATTTTTCCACGGCCGATTCGGAACGGGTCGTGATCCACTAAATTTCTCGCGGGACCGACCAGCTTTCCATTTTCTAGCCGCGCCAAGGGGAAGACTTTTGCCCCACGGGGCACCGGTCTGGCTCCGTCTGAAATCGAGAGCAACCGGACCACGCGGCGCTCGGGTCACCGTACGAGGCTACGCAAGCACCAGACCACGCCCACCCGGGGCTCTCGAAGCGCAGCTACCAAGCTAAATCGTTCTGTGATCTAATCTTTTGATGTTTAAGAATCAAAAGCAACCAGACCACACCCTCGGGGCACTCGACGCAACGTTGCATCGGATAATTCTACTTGTTTATAAATTCTAATTGTTTACCGGTCTGGCAGAAAGAGCATTCGCACACACGCTCGCAGGCCTTTTATATATATTTTTACTTTGTTTGCCCTGCTAACCCGTAGTCCTGGCCCGATTAAAATCAAGAGCATCCAGGCCACGCCCCTCGGGGCACTCGACGCGACATTGCATCGGATAATTCTGTTGTTTACCGGTTTGGCAGTATTTGCCCTGCAACGTCGCTCTGGTCTAATTAAAATCAAGTGCACCCAGGCGACACCCACTCGGGGCACTCGATGCAGTCTTCTCAATTTCTTTCGCGCTATTTAACCTTGAAAATTGTTGCGCGATAGGCGTGGCCACGAATTGTCCTCCGTCGACGAAGGAGGAAAACGAGACCACGCCCATTGGGGGCACTTTATACAGGCAGAGAGCAAAATTTCTTTTCCCCGTGGTTTCTGTTTCGCGACGTCGCTCGGGGACAGACGTAGACGCGGATTGCCCTACGGAGCACCGGCCAGCCTCCGTGAAAAAATTCATGAATAACATTGTCGGCCTTCCGGTCGCGAAAACGGTCCATCGTCCGACGGCCGACAGGATTTTAATTCTCGACAGCCGTAAAAGTAAAAAGCAACGACGAGATCTAGTTCACGGTGAATAGATTTGATCGTTCGCCCGAGAGCGTTGGCCCCGGAGGGCATTTCGGAGCGGCTCCTGTCCTCGTAGCGAAAGCCCGAAGAAAATTAGCCTTGGAAAATACTTCTGACAGGACGATGGCGGACGGACGGACCGCGTGCATGGTAGACGCAAATAGGGTTGCAGGGAACATCGTTGAGAAATCGCAAGATGGCGGGCAAACGTTTTACAACGGGAAAAATGCGCGCCACGATGTTCCCGATCGTCGGATCGTTTTCGTTCGATTTTCTGGCGCCGAGGGAGTCGTGTCTCGGCCCGAGAGAGCCGGTCGCTTGCCAAATTCGCGGACGTTAATTACCCAGGGTCGTCGGAATCGCGCATCGTCATCGTCATTGTAAACGTCGCTTGCCTAGACGCACCTTGGCCTGCTAGCTTGCGGACCAGGTTCCTCCGGGACTCTCAGGGACTCCCGAAGCAAGACAATGATCATGACATCGATACCGCTCTCTGTTTCACGGAGTCGCGCGCCCGCCGGTACGAGCGCAGAATATCATTCCTCGGAGACGCGCACGCCGCGAACGAGTCGGAGGATCTTCCGATCTATCGCGTCACGGAGGATCTTCCGATCGATTCTCGCCGTCCCCCCTGGACCGTCGAGGTCGAGATCGATTTTCCTAGGAGCTCGGGGCTAGGAGCGTGGACGTCACTGGAGTGACTCAGTGCGCGATTATTTTCGTCATAAAGTCTGAAAATACGATCCGAAGGGCTCCCGAACGGCGATCCGCGTAAACCGAGTCGGACCTGAGAGAGAGAGAGAGAGAGAGAGAGAGCCTTGAGGCTATGCCAAAAATTAGGAAAACGTCGTCTTCAACGCGTACTTGAGACTGCTCCACTTTATCAATTGACACCGCATTAATCCGACTATACTTCGTTGTGTCCTGTTCCGTTGATCGCGTCTCCCCTCTCCTCTGTTCACTTTTTATTTTCTCTCTCTCTCGCTCTCCGTCTCTCTTTCTTCCTCATCGTATTTAATCATCGAGAGCTCTCCCCAGCCCGGATCAAACGTCTCGTATTACGTCGGCCCTGATTTCGTTTTGGGATTCCGCACGACCGTGCTTGACATCCAGAAACAATTCGGACGGAATCCGAGAATATCAGTGGCATCCCGTCCGATCGGGCGAGTCTCGCGATTCGATTTGCTTCGACGTTTCGGTCCGTTACGACCCGTTGCCGTATTATCCGTCTGCTCGTAGATACAGTCGCTCGTACAATTTGAGAAAAGCCTCGCGCACGTAATTGCCAACCTGCGTAACACGAATTTTATCTCAGGAAATCGGTGGAAAGATTAAATCACGGGCGCGCGTTCGAATCTCCCGCCTGATCTTACTCGTCACTGCAAATAGTTTAAATTAAGCGACAAATTCCCCGCCTGTTGACATACTTGACGAACCAGCGCCAAGCATGTTCGTCGCGCGTCGTTAACAAATATAATTCGCAATCTGTTTGTCGAGTCGAACGCACGGTTCCCGAAAATACTTGAATAACGCATAATCCGAGCACGGATGAGTCGTCGACGCGACTCCGATAACGTCGTTTATCGGAAATAAATTAAAACGAAAGTCGTACCTTTGGTATCGTGCGATTAGTCGAATCCGGAACGGGGAAAACCGATGGGCGGAACCAAATAAAGAAGAAACGGAACAAACTGAAATACGATTACTATATTTAGACGTAAACTACATCCGCATCGATTCGCACGGATTTATTTGATCGACGAGATCGTAAACATTCCTGTATCAATTCTGGCGCGATTAATTTTGCGACGAGGTTCCACGGAAACCGCGAGTAAACGAATATTTGAAAAAGTCACGGGGGTACGCTGTCGGCAAGGTTGGAGCTAACCTGTCCAAAAGATTCGAATCGAATCGGATCGAATCGAATCGAATTGTATCGAATCGAATCGACGCACTCGATCGATCGTGGCCGCGATTCGAAGAAATCGTAGTGTCGCTTCTCGAAATCTCGATCAGCGTGGAATTTCGCTTATCGAGTGGTACGTAACGCGGATTGAAGCCGGTCGGTTCGATCGCGAGCGTAACGACGGAACGATTGCGATAATCGAATCGAAAGTTCTCGCCGGGGAGACAGCGAGGTAAGCGGACAGACGGCACCACGGTAAAAGCGTCGGTTACGAAATAAACACGGACGGATATCGTGACGATTCATCCGGTTACTCACCTTTTTCTGCTGTTTTTCCCAGGCAGGATCCAAAAGACCTTCCCTCTCCCACTCTTCCTCCGGCTCCATGTATCCGTCCCCGTAAGCTTCCATGTCGTTCATCCTTCCGCGGATATCTCACGTTCCTTTAAACGCAAAACGAGTTTCCGTGTCACTTTTCGTGGTAACGATTGTCGGGTTCGTTTTCTCTATTTTTCTGTTTCGCTATTGGCAAATACCCGCGTATACGGTCCCCCTATGCACGGCTCGCGACAACCAGAAACGTAACGTTTAAATGATTCGTGTGTACCGTCGATAAAAGGGACAAAAGATCGGTGCTGCGATCGCGGGTATAAACGAGAAAGAGAATGGTTGTTGACCGATGTAGGGTACGGTGTACGGGACCGTGAAACAATGAGATATGAAAATGATAGAGACCAAGAGGATGACTGAGTCTTTTGCGGGAGCACGTAGAATAGGTGGTACGTTTTGTAATCGTGAAAACGTACCCGCTAAGCCCAGAAAACGTTCGGTTCGTGTCGTTCTTTCTCTCGCGCTGACCCCTCTGCCACGAGTCTGACACACGATTTGCTCGCCGGCGCACGAGCCCCCCTCCCACGCTCCTTCCCTCTCTTTCTATCTTTCTCCTTTTCTTTTTCTTTCTCTCCCTTCTCCCTCTCTCTCTCTCTCTCTCTCTCTCTCTCTCTCCCCCTCTCTCTCCCTCTCTAGAGTACCGTCTAGCGCCCCGACCACCAACACCCAGTGCTGGATTAACCAATAAGCAAAATAAGCACGTGCTCAGGGCGTCGAGAGAAGGGGGCACCATAGAAATTTTCCAAATTTTATGTATGTGCCGTAGAGTCGGTCAAACTGCGAATATTTATGCGAAATCGAAATGTTTTAATTGATTTCCATTCCTTCAACATCGAACCTCTACAATTGGACAACCGAATGGTTTCAAATTTTTTCTGTAACAATTATTGTTTAATATAGTTGATATAATTTATAAAGTATAAATTTATAACGCATAAAGTAGATATTAATATAATTCATATATACAAATAAATAAATAAAATTGTCTTCTTTTTATAATACAATAAATGCTAGCCTTGAACTCTGACGTTTATGATTTCATAAAAGAAGGAAATTTATATTTATATTTATCTCCGATAGGTATACAGGGTGCCCTGCAAAGTTCAAAGAAATTTCGAATAAGATATTCCTGGGATGAATGTAAACAACATTTTCTTTTGCCACTTCGCGATTTAACGCTTAGTTTTAGAATCGTTAAGAAATAACACGAACCGTGCGTTACCATTGGCGGAGCCCAAACGCGCTCGCTGTAGCCGCGCTACGATTGGTTCGTATATTTCGTTGATAATTTAAAAATGAAGCATCAAACTGCGAATCGACACAGGACAGCGATGCTTAGGGTCACCTCAAGAGTCTTCCTTTTCAAATTCATTTCAACATTACAAACACGCCGCATAGCGAAAACAACGAAATAGACTTTTACGAGGTTTTCGAGGGGATTAAGAATGTACGAATTTGAAACGAGTCTAACCTATTACAGTGCAAGAGATCGATAGGTTCTATACAATGAAAATAGTATAACGATTCTAAATTCTCTTAATATTTTCACCGTGCGCATAAAATCTAGTATAATAACATTGTCAAGTGTTTGCGTGCACGCATACGGGAGTGGAAAGAACGAAAGTATACTGGAAAGATGAAGATCAATAGCAACCGAGCGAAGCTCTAACTTTCGTTAAAAACACCTTTCGAAATACTCAAAAATGCCTTTAGAAAACGTATAGGTCTGACCTCGATTGCGTTCAAGCGATTCTCTGTATAAAGTGGTCTAAAAATCTTTTAAATGCTTCGGGCTTCTAAAGGTCTTAATCCGGCACTGCCAACACCCCGTCGCCCGCCCAAAGATCTGGTTCCCATGCAGCAGCTTCCGTGTCCAACCCCCGCGAACTTTTCGCGATCGGGTCAACTATTCCGAATATGCGTAATGCGTTCGTCAACAGGGGAGCAGGATTCGTGACAATAATATATCCTGCTCGTTGATATCTCTCAAACTAACGGATCTTAAATTAGAATAAATAGTTCGAATCGCTGATGAAAGCAAGCGAATTACCAAACCAACCGTACAGTTGATAGTAGCGTTCTTTTTTTCTTTTTTTAGCAGAAGGTATTGTTATTCTCTGTTCGACCGTGCCTCCTTTTGCTAAGGGACTGTTATCGCGTTGAGATCGACACTTTGCGAAAGACGCGACACCGTCGTTCCTCTCGGATTGTTCCGACATCGATGCAAGTTCCGACATCTGAACGTACCCAAGCACACCGTTCCGAAACTAACCTCTGTTCTTTTTTCTAGAACGCGAATCCCGCGCGGCAGGCAGCTCGGCGAATACCAAGATATCGAAAATAGTATCGAAGGCGACCAAGACACCTGATTCACCCACACACGTTAAAAATAGTACGGTAATTCGCGCGAAATTCCCAAAACAACGAGGGTAACTCCATTCCTCCGAGACTTCACGGACACTGGGGCATGAACGTTTTTCTACATAGAACGGCGGTGATCGCGTTACACGTTATTGCGAACTTTACTCTGACACTTGCATTCCGAGTGGATTCGGTACTGGAACCAATAAACGGAATGCGCACCTGCTCGCCGAATTTTACGTATTTTTAATAGTAATAGTTAGTCCGCGGTTCCTTTTGCGAACTAAAAATTCTATACCTTGATTTTAACGAACTAGAACAAAATAGAAATTGATTTCCATTCTTAATAGGCTTAGAAGATTGAAAATACTGTAACAACTGTTTTGCGTTCCTCCTATTCATTTTTGTTATAAATGTATAAAATTTGCAGTATAGTAATGATATTGCTACATGATCATGTATATGCATGCGCGTACAAAAGAGAAAGTTCAGAATTCGCTCGTAAAAACATAGAACAGATTTACCGATTAATACACGCATGTAGGTACCAACGATTCCGTTGCAATTTGTTCATCATAAAGCGTGTATTCTATGGAGATGAGACTTCGACATTTTTCAAGAATCAACTTTTAAATACGCATGCTTCTCTAAAGAGATCCAACGTCCATGCGTACATAAATTTACGTAAATGTTGTTTTACGAAAATATGTATCTTGATGTTTAAATTTATAAATATTTGCACAAAATATGAAACGTAAAATGGTAAAAATAATTTTTTTATTAATATACAATGTAATGTGCATATTCTAGCATATTGCTTTTCAAATATTGCCGCGCTGTACGTCGTTTAATTTTATCATAGAGATATGGCAACGCTGTATACACATAGGACGCCAAGGTCGTTCATTTTGAGACCACGAATCCCAACAGATTCGTTTGGGTTTTCACCTCTGATACATGGTGTGAGCGACCATTCTAATTTCATTTATGTATTCGCGTTTGTGTACATATAAATATACATTTATAGGGATGGACGTGAATAGATCTGAAGCCTGAAGCGATGGGATGTCGATGTTTATTGTCATTTCCTAAATATATTTTATAATACTTGGTTGAAATACTATAATATTAAGTATTATACAGAATAGATATACGCGAAACAGTTTCACTGGCTTACTCTTTGATAAATTTCCATTCTTAAAGCAAATTCTTCTGAAATAAGTCAAGTTTTCGAAAATATGTGATACAGCATCGATGTTTTCTCTTTAAACAGTGAATATTTGGTGAAAAAGTTGTTCGAAAACCGCCCGTCGAGGCAAGATACTTGAAATAACCTAACCGGTGTGAAATGGCATCATCGTTATCAGGTATTTCGCAGTTTCTTTTCGTTACTATATAATTTTCATGGCCTTATTTGGATACACTTATTTTAATCGTAATTTTACAGCATACTGGGTGAAATTCTTTAAGGGGGCAGGATTTCCCCAAGATGTTGCAACAAAACATGCTGTTGTATTCTCAAATAATCGTATAAAACCGGACATGTTGCCAGATTTAGACAAACCTAGTCTCAAAGAAATGGGAATAACATTAATGGGAGATATGATCGCGATCTTGAGGTATGCCAAGAAAGTAGTTGAAGAAACAACGTGCGAAAGGTTTCTCGTAGACACAGAAGATCCATCCACAAATTCGAAACAAGTCACCAAAAAAATGGTAACCAAAACACCTATCAAGACAATAGCATCTAAAGTTAAATCGGATTCTATGCCAACCAAAAAAATTGTGAAAATTCCAACAAGCTCGGTGAAAAAATGTGCAACTATTGTAAAAAAACCAGTATCTACATCTAGCAAGGTGATAACAGAGTTTGCTAATCAAAAGAAACAGACAATTCTTAAGAGAAAACTGGAAGAAGAAGAATATGACAGTAACAACGAGGAGGAATGGAATGGGACTGTGAAAAAAGTCAAATCCTTGGACAATAAGGATGAAAAAGTGGGCTATACAGTAATACTTCCAAAAGGTTCAACATCTAGAAATCAACAGATCATTAAGAAGTCTACAGAACAGAAAAGAACTGTTTTCGATAGACTAGGAGACAGTTCAGTAACTAGTACAACGAATCTAGCAGAAACATCACCAACTTTCAATATTAGTGGCTTAGGAAAAGATGTATTGAAAAGATCTGTGAGCGTTTTTAAACGACTAGGAGACAAAGATGCTCAGAAAGACGCTGTAACGCATGTAGGTATATTGAAAAATGGGACAACTAGTTCAGGAATATTAAAACCAAAAAGTATTAGAGGAAGAACCTTCATTATTACAACTAGCAAAGCAGTATCGAAAACCATGGGGACAATGAGAGCCGATCAAGAGGCTAATAGAAAAATCTTATCTAATAATGCATCGCAAACAGCAAAAACAACTACAAAAATTTCGTTCAATAGTACACCCTCGAATACCGTTAGAACCACAAGATCTAGTGTTGCATCTGGAAAATTAGGTACATTTTATTACGAATTTTATTAGATTTTTATTTAATACGCTATAACTAATTTTTCTAGCTTTAACGAGTCGCTATTTTTCAGCTTCCGAACGACTGACTTCGATACCAGCGAAAGCCCGTTTAGGAACACTTAAAATGAGTGGTCCTAAGCAAGTTACTTTCAATAAAATTACGACAGTGGCACACGTGAAAAAACCGGATGTCTTTAGTCGCCTTGGAATTTGAATACTGCAAATCCCTTCTATTAAAGTAACGCGTCTTTGTGATCGAGACCTTTTTGTACAAAGTTAAATAGTTTCCTACTACATATAATGTAGAAATACAAGAGATAATTACTATTATTGAATGGTGTTAATTAGAGAACGTAACATTAAATATAAAAGCGCTTTCAGGAATCTTATTTTCCAGAAATCATACTAGATATGTATGTTCGTTCAGAAATATCGTTATATTTAATATAGGAAAAGCTGTCATTGTTTTACTTTCTCAGAAGTTTATATGAAAATTATGATATTTGAAATTCTGTTTTAATTAAACAAAATATTTTGGTATACGCTTCGATTAACATGGGTATAAAATGTATGCAAACATATAACATATTTTAGTTAGAAAAGCATACGCGAAGTATCAATACATTGTTTATTTTAATAAACAACTTTTGTTTATACAAAATAGTTCACGATTTTTCGAGTCCATGTACGAATGAATCTCGATTTGTACGCAGAGACAATCATAAGTTTCAGAAAACTGATACTATAAATAAACGAGTCCGAAAAAATCGCACCTAATCAACATTTGCTTACGTTTTATTACATATAGAAACGATCTTTTCTTGTGTTACAGAAAAATAAAAAAAAAATTAGACATGCTATAATAAAACGCCAATTCGTTTACACTTCTTTTCCCTGAACAACAAAAAAGTATTCTAGAATTCTGAATTGTTCTTCAGTTTAAATAAAAACGCGAACGTGTTCTTACAGAAATTTTGTGGGAAAAATGTTTTATGAAATCGTAACGAACTAATGGAATTCTGGCATTACAAGAGCGCTTTCGACAAATCTACTTATTTTTTAAGTAGAACGTATCATTTCATTTTCAGATTTTAATCTGAATACCACAATATACTTGATCATTGGATGGAATGTTGTTCCATATCGGCAGCCTATATCCATAAAATGCAGCTGAAACTAAACCATTGAAAACATATTTGCAATACAGTTTTCACGCAGTGCGATCGTTATACGCTTCGAATGAAGAATACTGGTAACGTGTCTACTCAACCTGCTCATTAAGGTACGCATTAAGTCTGTATAAAAGAAGGGGGTGATCGTGATTCCATGTGCATTTCCCATAAGAAGCTCATCGCATTCACTCCATTCTATTACTCTACGTCGTTAAACCAAGCGCATCAGGAATGCCAGACCGTGCTAAATGAAACAAAAATATTGCATATTTTATATACATATATAACGGACGTATACGTTTGAGTTTCTCTTTTTTTTTTTTTTTCTTAAATCAAAATTATATGTTGCCCACCTTTTCGCATCATCCTTGCTAGTAAACTTCAATGGCAATGTAATTATCCTGGAAAAAGTAAATAGTTACAGTTTCAGGGGAAAGAAGTGGCCCAGTGCTTATAGTATGTCAAATAACTTGCAGTTTTTCAGCACGTTAGCGACTACAATTAATGATAATAAAATCTTCTTACAAAAAGGACTCGTATCTCGTTTGATATCATCGTTAATAAATATCAGCGATACAGCCTATTGCAAGAGGTAATATTACACAATTACATGTGAACAGTTATGATCATTAAAAACATTACCCAGATAAAGAGTCTCATACTTATAAAATAGCTATGTACATGTTGATATACATACATACACACACACCCATACATATATATATTTTTATGTATGCGTGAGAATATATATATATATACATATAAGGTATGTGTATCTATGTCTCTACATATAGTGCATATATACATATGTATATCTACATATATACGTATATATATGTATATATACATGTATATATACATGTATGTAACATGAATACTAGTTAACGCAACTTTCGCTCCATAGGAATAATAATCTTGTGTTGTTGTAAGAATCGGGTCGACCTACATGGTGATATATATCTTCTTGATATACCTGAAAATACAGAGAATATCTACTACCATTACATACCGTTCATGTGCACATATATACATTATCATTCTTTAACATTCTATAAAATCTCTATACTAAAGAACATTAGGTAATACATTGTTCTATTCTTCTTTTATATTTGTTACTCCACTGATCAAGAAATACTTTTATGCTCCTTTGCAGAATGTCTGGTCCCTTTTATGCGGGACCCATCATCGGATGAGCTTATATCACGATCAATTCCCCCTTCAGTTTTATCCAGAGTTCTTACTGTTCAAGTGGCATATGGAACAAAATTCCAGGGATACTTTATCAGAGTTTAGGTGCAGGCATATTCCTGTACTATCTAAACTTTGGGCTGTTTCTTCTTCTGGAAATAGGTTGCATGTATCGTTCAAACTGTCCACTGAATTCATAATTTCATCGCATTTAGGAAGATCTTCAAATATGTCCATGTTGAAAGTAGACAACTGATCGAAATCAAGCCCGATAGGATCGTCCTTTTTCACATGAATATTAGGAAAGTCTGTAATTGGCAACAAATTGTCCAAGTCTTTCGTACCATCCATGTAACTATCTCCCGATATCGAGTCTGTTGTAGAAGTGATTATGTTCATTGGGTCCTTCTTTCTTGGACTGCTCTTGGCATCAACTGTAGGATTATTGAAAACAGTGTAAGTATGATCAAAATAGGAATAGGCTGGTTGTATTTTATCAAAATTAGAATCTTTACATGTAGTTTGCTTCTTGGTATTATTATGAGACTCGCTGACTTGACTTTCAGTGGTACTTTCTTCAGTTAATATATCATTATTCGCGAACATGTTATTGCTTTGAGCATTCGATAGATTCTCCTTCTTGCTCTTGTAACATGTACACTTGTATCGAGTCTCAGTCTCTACAGAGTGTTCGGAGGTACGATTAGGATATAACAAATTACCATTTTTCTGTGTACTCATTTTACGAAGACCCTCGTTAATAGTCTTGAGTAGCGCCGTGATACTTGTGTTATTGTTCAAAACACTTCTGAGGTAAGCCACCTCGCCACTCAACCTTTTAATATCGATACCTTGCTTTCTGATAACGTTCACCAAATTTTTATTCTCCTGTTGATAAAACGATAGCTTGCTTTCTATTTTTTCGAGATACGCTTTCTTTCGAAGTCTGTTCTCGCGAGCCATCAATGCATTTCGGTTTAAACAGGGTCGCTTCGACGGCCCCCTGCCCCGTTTTCGTGGCTCCGATACAGATTCATTTTCCGATAGAACAGCTTGTTGCGTGCTCCTTCGAGAATCCCTTAATCTCATATTACATTTCGGCTCATAAGTATCATCATCGTCCTCCGATGAACTGTCCCATTTGACATTTGTTCCTCCTCGAACTTTCCCAGACATTGTCGCAGGAATATGCACTTGCAATGACTAGACTGCCGGAACAACACCGTGTCAATGTTGCTTTTTCGATTAGCGTATAAATAAATTGCACTTTCACGTTTTGGCTACTTGATATATTTTGCTATCAACAATCTCGATACATGCGTAATTTTTCTATCCAATTAGATTCGCCCCAAAATACGAGTATTGAAGTAGTTAGCCTTCGATTACTCACCTTTTTCTAGATGCGCTTGCGAGCGAGTGATGGGATATTGGACGAGTTTTTCTCGCGCATGCGCGATAATTTTGTCATCGGTAAAGTAAAAGTTTGATTGACGTAAAGTTTGATATCACCCCGTATATTACTGTAAAATTTGTTATGATGTGATTTTGAAAAACGACTTTGTAACAGGTGTAAGTCGATCAACTATTAAATAATAACTTACAAAAATTCGTAGCATGTTTGCCTTGAGATCTCGTCTTGAACTCTTTCAGAACCTTTTCACCAATAACAGTACCTCACTATCTTTGATACAGTCGGTTCACGAAATCGTGTATATTTGTTAAACACAGTTGTCTATCATTTAAAATATTACGCTATTTCCAATGTTTCCAATTTGTCGTACGCAGTCTCTCCGTTCCTTTTCATCTAGAGGGCCAGTGTAAAGGTCAGAGATGTTAACTGACAGAAATGTCAACACTGTGTGGACATGGATCTAAAATTCTAATGACTCGAATGTATGAAATATTGATAACAGTCTCACTTCTACAAAAACGCTTTGTATATCATTGTCGATGGTCTACGCAGCGATGGATGCGCGATGGTTATTGGGGGCTGGAAGTTAGTGGGGGGGGGGGGGGGGGGAAACGTGACGGCGTAGAAGTTACGGAACGCGATGGTGTTGAGGCAGCTGTGGTAATGTAGTCGCGGCGAGCGCATGCGTGTCCGTGATGTTAATTGAAGGGAACCATAGGAGGGGATTTCGCCTAAAGGAGAAGGGAAAAAGAGATCGTCCGTGCGTGTGAAACAGAGAGAGAGAGAGACAACGGGAAAATTTACGGGTGCAACGGAGATGAGTATACGGTGGTGGTAGTGATTGTGGTGGTGGTGGTGGTGAGGACCAGTTATATTTTTATTGTCGACTGGCATATTTCGCGAAGCTGGTCTCGCAACGAATGCGTGTTTGACGTATCGCGAAACGAACGTAAAGAGATGCATGAAAATGTCGGGTAAAAGTGAAACTCGGTGATCCAAGCTGGACGGAAGCAGACAGTGAAGGGAAGTGAATTCGGTGGAATTTATTCCGCGCGTTTATCTCGTCGAGAAGGTCACGACCATTCGTAGAAACCGCTGCTGCGTTGGTGGCTGGTTTTAATTGAAAGCGGGGAATCTCGAAGGAGCTCTCACGGATATCGTGCATAGGTCAGCAGCGCTTTACGGTGTACAATACGAACAAGGAAAAAGGAGAACGCGTAAGTACTACGAGAGTTACGTAGGCCAAAGGAACACACGCGTATGCTGGAAATGTTGCGAAAAACATCAACGAATGGAGTACGGGTGCGTCCACGGGATAAAATTTCGCGCACGAATCCGAGAGTGTGCCTGTTGTTATTGTTGTGCATATATTGATTTTCAACAAGCGACTCGTTGTGTGTAACTCGTTCAACGTTTCTTCTGTGTCACAGGAGAATAACTGTGTTGCTCGGTTCACACGATTCACTCTGCTTCGTGACCGTTGTGTTAAAATGGATTCATTCGACGCTTACCACTTACTTTAATTCCAAACTCGTTATCGTTCGTCATAACAACAACGCTGATTTTTCTTTAGATTGAAAAATGACGACTAACACCGTAGCAACAGAATCGTCTACCATCGTCAAGTTCTTGGTAGACGGAATGACAACCACCACTGTCACCACGTTCTCCCAGGAGGAAGAACCAGCGCCGATATTCTTGCAGACAAAAGCTGCTCAAATAATTGCTGGCACGTCCGTTTGGTTCGCTCTGTTTCTAACGTGTCAACAGGTACCTCAAAACAATACAGTGCACGTCATAAATACACAACCCGTAAATATTTCACTGTTTTGACAGTTTACAAAAAAGTTTTGCCAATATGCTATTTTAGGTTAATCTATGGTAGAAGTTTAAATTAACGAAAAGAATACGTCGTGACATTTTAATGCAAATAACGGAATTGTTTCGATAAAAACGAGGTAATAGATTTCAAGCGATTCATTGATATAGCAATTTTTATCGTTGCCATTATCTTGACATCCCTGTAGTTGTTTATCTTTAAGCCTGACATAATTAGATAGCACTTTTGTTATATTGGGTTGTCCGGAAAATTCGTACCGATTTACTCGTCGGGAATCGATTATTTATCGATTCGTTTTGGTATATATTTATCAAAAATTAAAATTAAACGACATGAACTTTTTGGACATCCTATTTACTTTTAATGAAACGTATCGATTTTAATGAATTTATAGATGTTTTTTTAAGTTATCTTTTTCTAATCTTTTTTGACAATGAAAAATGCATTTTACTTGCAAAATATGGATTTATTTAAATTTTGTTGAGTTTGGTGTAATTACGATTAGACTATGGGTCTTAATGTTCAATTAAAATGTTCTGCGTCGTAAGAAACAAGCCTATTAAAAATGTATTTCCTCTTTTAATAATTTTAATAAGTTGAAAATAGTATAATCGCAATTATATATAACAGGCACATAATTGTTTTTTCTTGGTGTTTCTGTAGATTTTCCAACACTTGAGGTGGTATACGAATCCGGCAGAACAAAGATGGATAGTGAGGATTCTGTTCATAGTCCCAATATACGCGACACACTCTTGGGTCTCTCTAGTATTTTTTAACAGTGAAAGTTATTACGTTTATTTCTTCACTGTACGAGACTGTTATGAAGCATTTGTTATATATAACTTTTTGTCTTTATGCTACGAGTACCTGGGAGGCGAAGGAAACATTATGTCCGAGATACGGGGTAAACCTATTCGTTCGGATTGCCTGTACGGAACGTGTTGCCTAGTTGGGAAAACATACACTATTGGCTTTCTTAGATTTTGCAAGCAAGCTACTTTGCAGTTTTGCTTGGTGAAGCCAGTGATGGCATTCGTTATAATATTCCTTCAAGCGTTTGGACATTATAGAGATGGAGATTGGTCTCCGGATGGGGGCTATATTTATATAACTATAATTTACAATATCAGCGTGTCCCTTGCACTCTATGGACTTTTCCTCTTCTACTTTGCTACAAGAGACCTGTTAACACCGTTCGAACCTGTTCTAAAATTTTTTACTGTCAAAAGCGTTATCTTCCTCTCGTTTTGGCAAGGTAATGTTTTAGAATCGAGCGAGATGTTTCTCTGTCTACCGATCGTGAATCAATTTGTATTCTTTTAGGAGTTTTGCTGGCTATTCTCGAGAAAGCTAACGTAATTTCGCCTATTACTTTAGGCCAGTCGACCAGTGCAGGCACAGTATCTGCTGGTTATCAAAACTTTTTGATTTGCATTGAAATGTTATTTGCTGCTATAGCATTACGTTATGCGTTTCCTTACCAAGTATATTCGGCTGGTTGTGTGACGGATTCGAGAGGAAGAAGCGTAACAATGCAGAGTATTAGCAGCAGTCTAAAGGTATTTGAAAGTTGATTAATATAGTCGTATTTGCAAATTAAGAAAGACATTTCACATATGATTCTTCCACAGGAAACTATGAATCCGAAAGACATAATGACCGATGCCATTCACAATTTCCATCCACAATATCAACAATACACCCAATACAGTTCCGGTATGTATGATTAACTTTTCTTGCAAGTTGTCTGTTTTATTGAATATATTGCCTCTGAGATTTTTTTAATACTTTATGTTTCTTAATCGGTATATTTTCATATAGCATGATGTAGCGAATGTTAAAATCTAAAATCATCTATATTTCATTTTCTACATTTGTATATTTTCTTTGAATTTCTTTATACTCTGCAAATATTGATTGAAGAGAGACAGAAAGATTGAATTCCAACATTTAATAACTCTTATGAACGCGTTTCATCCGAATTTAAACGAAGCGAACGATTTCGAGTATAGTTTCACTGCTGACTGCTGTA
Organism: Agapostemon virescens; assembly: GCA_028453745.1. Lineage (NCBI taxonomy): Eukaryota > Metazoa > Arthropoda > Insecta > Hymenoptera > Halictidae > Agapostemon > Agapostemon virescens. The sequence goes on from CM052089.1 coordinate 20,345,113, forward strand.
TAGTTCTAATTTAAGATTGCCAGTATTTACGAGGAAATTGCGACGGGACGACTCTATAAAAGAAAAGATTATTTCTGCTGTAATATCAGTTTACACGTGCCAATTAGGGATAAATTCTTTGAAGGCACTTCCTTTTTATTATTTTTCAGACGTTAATACCAACTTGCCGTATGAAAAGCTATGAGAGTGCGAGGCATCAGTTTTTTAATTACAAGAAATTGGACGTCAGGCATTTATACAGTTTAAACGAAGATTGAAAAATTCTTTTACGCTCTAATTATAGTTTCTTAAAACTAATATTACAGATTTTACTTGATGTTTTAAGTTCGAATGAAGTTGCAGGGTGGGCAAAGAGTTCTCTGCTCAAATTATGATTTAAGTTTTATATATTAAAAATCTGTATACGTATATACTTATATGCATACACACCCTACACACACATATAATACATATAAAACATAAGCATACGATTCCTTCATTTTGCAATTAACGAAATCTACTGTACAATAGAAATTAAGCACTTAACACAGGAGCACTTAGAGTACAGTGTAATTTCATAAGAAAATTTTGCTTTTTTTTTAAATAAACGCAAAAGACAAATAACAATAACGGCAGTATAATTGCAATTAAATATCATTTTAAAGGTCAAACGAGAAGCAATTGAATAATATAATATTATCTCGTAACGCCTTGATTTATATTTCGGAAAGATGATTGGCATGCGAACGTAATTGATCATGCTTTATTTAGTATTATTCATTTAGTATTATATTTTCATTCTGTTTCCCTCGTGTCGTTTATGCATTTCTCGATCATTTTTATCAGAATACGAAAATTGAATTTTATAAATTCTATCGCACATATGCATGTTCGATTGATAGCATTGTGTTACGCGTACGTTCATTGTAATGATGTTATGGTAATAAAAATGCTGTAGCGAATAACGCAACGTGTACACAGAAATTTTGTCCGATTGCATACGACCAGAAAAAAAAAGATATGACGAAAAGACATTGTGCATATAATCCCGCGCCATTGACGCAGCCTAAAGAGACAGGATAAATTCACGCATGTTTGTTTTGCTAATTCGCTGAGTGATCGATGTAACCATTAGTCACGGTTTTGCCAGCGATAATACATACGTGATGTAATGTAACAATCAGGAGCGCCCAAAGGACAACGTGGTATGAGGATATCCAGCTTTGATCCAGACGATCCGCAGAATATGCCGATACCGCCGCCGCAAAGACGACATACTTCTCACCAACGTGTTGCAACTATTTCTCAAAATTATAACGAGAAAACAATGCTGTTGAGCAGCGACGATGAGTTTCAATAAGCTTCGCAAGAGACGAAAACAAGTAAAACGGGAGAAAAAATATTAAATAAAGAGAAACGGAACTGAGAGATCGCATTTACAAGATGAGAGAAAAACTGAAAACCGAATACAAACGCGCTACATACATTCTCTCTCGCTTTCTCTCGTGGACTATTGTGAAATTATAAAAATGAATTCGGTCTCGAGGAAACGCAACACATACACACACCATTGAAAATTGATTGTACATCATTAGGTAGGAACTTGACTCGCTCACGAAAAAGAACAAACAAATAAACAACAGATAGTTAAAAAAATGAAAGAAACTATGCATGATGCGAAGGTGAAACGATTTCATCATGCTGTAATAGTTCCATAATACATGTATTACGTTACATCATGTAAACATAGTATAGAAGATATTTATTTTAATATGCTGAACATATTTAAGGCAGCGTCACAATATAGAGGTGGTCGTCTACTATACGTCTACTAACGTAATACGTCTACTATTATAATACAACTATTCTTTGTTTCACGAAACGGTTTACGTATCTTAAAAAGGGGGAGGATTGTACAGTACTTAATATCTGAATACTCACAAATACGTTGTCGCATTATTTACCGTAGTTAATTGATATTTTTACACTCTGATCTAACATCGCGTATACGTTTTTACATCGATGTACCCGGTCTTGAAACGGGGATCAATGTAATTTCGCCGACGGAGAACATTAATTTCATTGGAATATACATCGGGAAAGATAACTTCTGATTCTTGCACGCGTCCGGGGGAGAAAAAAAAATATATATATAGATATATGTATATATATATTTATATATATATATATATCTGAGCCACAAAAATCTTTGCGTCCTAGATTAAAGATTTAATGAGTGTATATATCATCGTTACAATAGAATGTATTTAATAATGCAAAAATTAAAGATTTTTTCCTTCAATGTATTTATTTCATTCGAATTATAAGTATTTGATGTTCGATGTTTTATGCTTTAATCTTCTGTTGAACAACGGTTGCCAAGGAACGAGAATCAGCCTCGGTCTTAATTCAACTTTATTTTCTGTACAATAGAAATATTTCTGTATACATAAATTATATTTGTGGAACGAGAATATATTATTCTGTTCCATGGGATAACAATAAAGTTCATTTGTTAAAAGTAAATCGCTATACTTTGTACTATTAATTATTAGCATCTTACGATTACATTCTAACTGGTTTTATTAGTAGAAACACATAGTAAAAGACGTAGCAACGAGTTGAATAAAAAAAATCAAATTCAATAAACTATGAAGTTTCATTTTATTCTACAAAAAGTGTTACCTATAATTACATATTAAATTCATCGAATCGGTACAACTACCAGTGAAAAAATAACTTAGTATTATTATCAACAGCCTTTCTTTTGGCGGAAAAAATATATGTATATATATTCATGTATATATATATATATAATATATATATATATACATACGTGTACGTATATGTATACATATATCGACAGACTCGTCTATACATATATGTATACATATCGAAATATTTTATCGCAATACAATAATACAGAAAATTACAAATCATTTGATATACTCGAGGTTTCGTTTCTTTTACCAACCAATCCAGTACGTATCTGTATTTGTTACAACTTTCTTCCAGCCGTGCCATGGCGATTCTAAATCTTGTTCCAATGATACTCGCTGATCGTCGGACGATTCTCTTTCTTTGTGATCGATGCTAGAACCACAACCACCTTCCGTTTTCAACAATTTGCGTTTAGCGCATAAATTATTATCCTCGTCCTCGATGTCCTGATATTGTAACTCATCGTCCATGTACACCACTATATCGTTTTCCTCGTTGGTGTATTTATTGTACTTCTCGGCCACATTTTGTCTCAACACTTTGCTGGTAAACGTTCCCGAAGAACAGCTTCCTTTGCCTTGATAAGCGTCGTTCTTCGCGCTTTCGTTGGGTATCGGTTTGAACCCTATCGACCGTAGACGAGCAATCTTCGAATCGCTGTCTAAAGCGTTAACAGGTACAAACGCGGACACTCGTTTTATCGAGACTTTATTCTGTTCCCTTATGTTCAAAATATTGTTAGTCGTCGACGTGTTGCATACAGGCTGCACACCCTTATATCTTCTCTTCTCGTTATCTGATCTGGCAGCTTCGCACGTCTCTGATTTCACGTCTTTGCTTTCGCCGTATTCTATCTTGATAAAGGTGTACTGCTCGCTGCGATTACACTTCTGGCCGAAGTCGTACAATTGCAGGTTCCTCATCAACGGTTCCTTGATGAGCGAACACTGAGTGACCGCGTCCGTTTTACACGGTTTGGAAACTTGGTTCGCCGCTTCCTCGGATTTTCCGGTTTTCAATTTCGTCGGGATGGCTTGCATCAATTTTCTTTTTCGATTAACCGAAGACGTTTCGCTGGTTCTCGCGATCTTTGATCTCTTGTTGTCGCTTCTCGCGTCGATGCTATTATTATTTACAATCTTATTGTCGACGTTGTGTTTAGCCAATTTCCCAGGTACAGTAAGATTCTTGTGTATCCGATTTTCTTTCAACGCCTCGGATTTCTTAACGTCAACCACCGGCTTGTCCCTGACGCGCTTGTAGTTTCCGATTTTAATCAATCTGCCGCGAGTTTTGAAGGCGGCCTGTTGCCCGGACAACTCCGAATTGATTTGACATCTGTTCAACGTACAGATCCCTCCGCCGAATCTTTCGCACGAGTGCTTCGAATACGTGTTACTGATACATCGTAGCCTTCTGTTCCGCGGGCCACGTATCTTCGGACCAATTTTCGCGTCTATCAATAAATTCGCAATCTCCCGTCTCTGTTTCTTGTTAATGTGCTTCTTCATTGACGACTTGATCGCTTTCACCGTTCGTAGACGTGTCCTCATCTCATTCTTTGTCCCTATGTTTTTCTTCATACTCTTCGACGACTCCTGCAAACAATTGATCTTCTTTTGTTTCGATATTTTACTTTTTGCGTGTTTGTCGTGACCGTTCGAATTCAGATTGTCCGCTTCCTGCTCCTCCTCCACCTCCAATGCGTTCGAACCATTGCACGCGTTGAAACCTATTACGCTATGCTCTAAAATTGTCGAAGGCTGAACGGACCTCTTCTGCAACTCTCCATTCATAATTTTTCTAGATAATCTTCTGTGTCGCCTGAACTTGTAGTATCTTGCCGTGGGTAGATCGTCCGAGCCACTCTTCTTCGCCTTCGTTTCTTCCGTAACGTTTTTCTGTGTTCTGATTTTGCTCTTGTCCTCGGGCTGGATTATCGGCAAATCGCATGGTTTTAATGCAACAGACTGTTCCGACGTTAGTCCTATCATGTTACCCATGAGCAGTTTCGACAAAGGATGACACTTGTTGTTGATCAAGTGTAGAATTTTATCCGGCGTCAATGTGTCCAAGGAGTCGAGCGATTTTAACTCGTGCGATTCTTTCAGCGCAACTACGGCTGTTCCGTTGTCGTCCCTGTACAAAGAATTTGTCAAGGTTAATACACTAGTGGCCGCGTCGGACAAATTGCTCTCTTCTTGTACCCCTTCGCAATCGTTCGTCGCGTCTTCGTACGTCTCGTCAACGTTGCTCTCACGTTTGCAGCAAGAACTTAAACTTACGTTCGCGGGACTGTAGCAAATTGCTGCGCTCGTGTCTTTAGTTAATTTTATTTTCAGCGTATCAGACTTGACGGTGTTAGGCGAAATATAATCCATACGCTTAGGGAATTCACTCGCTCCGATCGTTTGTACCTTACCATCGAAACTTCTGTTCTTGTCCTTATTGGATAAACCAACGATATCCGCTTGTGGATTAGGTCTGGGTAGATTAAGCGGTTTAACGGTTCTACAGAATGAGGATAAAGTATTCCTCTTGACGTCGTGTGGCATACTGTGCGATGAATCGTAAAGCCCAGTACGTATCGAAATGTTCGTATTGTGGGCTTTAGATCCTTGCGAACCGATATGTTTTAGCGATTTGTTCTCAGACATAACGGACATGTTGGTTGCGTTAAGTGGACAGTCCGCAGTCCCTTTCTTGAACACGTGTCGTGTTACTATTGCACTTTCAGAAGCACCTCGTTCTTTCTCGTCGAGTTTTTTACTCTCGAAATTTGGCGATTGCAAAGACCCGCTTGTCTTGTCGTGTCTCGTCTTTTGTACTTGTTCAGAACTGTGCAAGTACTTTTTAAACTCGTACGAGCTCGATAAGGAACTCTCACAGTTGCTTTGAAGAGACACGGTTGCTGGAGTAGACTGTTTCGCATTCCAGGATGGTGGATCTTGATTAGTCAGACGTAGCAATGCGAATTTGTAATGTTTCGTAGAGTCTAAATTCACGCCTATCCAACAGTTTGTTACAATGTACAGACCATCGTATCTATAACCAGTTTTCGGAGCAAATTCATTTAATAGATTGTAACTCCTGATCAGTCTTATTGGTATTTGGTTCTCATAGTTTTTAATTAATGGATCCGCGTCGGATTTCCTGTCGAAATGCCTCTGACCAGTCAGAGTGAGAAAATTACCAAGATCAATGTCTTCATTGGAGTTGACGCTCGATGTGCAATACGAAGTGACACCGAATGGTCCAATCTGGATGTTTTTGTCGAAAGGATCATGAACACGGTCCCTGGAACAATCCATACGGATACCCCACCAGGAGCCAGATGGAAACTCTGGGATTGGTCCGTACATGTAATTCATAACCTAGCAGGAAAGAAAGAGGTAGAGTTTATTCGAGCAAAATAAAAAGCATACCAAGTAGATCAGATCTTACATGTTTATTACTCCAAGAAGCTGCTTGCATTTCTTCTTTAGATGCTTTTAGTTGACAATTAGAATTGAGTTTGTTAAACAATTTGTCAAAATCTTCCTTGCATTTAGTATCCATCTAGAAAATCGATTCAACGATTTTTTTGCTTTTAACATTCATACACATAAGATACGATACTCACTTGATGTCTATGGCAAGACTCATGTAGCATTCTCTCATTTTCTTGTACAGTGTTCGCGCAAAGGATCAATGAACCATCGTTCCTCGCCATTTTATCATAGAATTTTATTTGCATAATAGGCAATAAGCATAGGCACTAACATTACACACATAAACAACGTATCATAATATGTTTTCTGGTTATGTGGTGTAGCCAAAATCTCGAAGGCACGTCGGTCACTCCAATTGGAACACCTACATACCCTTCTCTCGATTATTCTACACTGTTCGGAGTTTCAGAGTTTGAACGGATCCACGTGTTTTAACTTGTTTCTAAACCGATATTTTTTCCTCATTATCGTAAATCCTACACGGGATGAGTTGCTTCAAAAACAAACATGGCGTACTTTTATTTTTTCTCATGTGTCCGCTACAACGCATCGATCACATATACACAGTGCATCTGGCGCGAGTGTTCTTCCTTGATCGTACATTTTTCCTCATTGTTTTACGCTACAACGTCGAACAAATAGCAAAATAGTTTTGAACCACGAACGATGTGATTACGATAACGAATATCATCAAATCTATAACTGTGAAACGCATGTACGATCTGCTCGAGCAGATCATTCGAGGGGAATATCGTGAGAAGTTCTCCCACCTACATCGCAAGAAGTATATGTAACACTGTGGCTCTACATTGCACGATGTAACTCATGACGGAAGTAATCTTGTGGACAGTTGCTTCGGAAAATGCAACTTAAAAACTTGTAGAGGCACGATGTTTTTAAAGAATGCAAAATTAATCTCGTTCTACGGGAAAAGGGCTATATTGTCCAGCAGTTCCTGCATGAAAATTTCAAAACGCAATAGTTATTTAGTACTGTACGTATTTTCAAGAGTATTTCATTCTAGATAGGGGTTATTTCGTAGAGTCTGCCCTTTAGAATAAAAAACTATAAAAACATTAGATCTTTCTCAGTATTTCACGTACATAGAAAAAATATATATATATTCTTTTTAATTATTTTATTGTGGTCGTATGTAGCGTTCCAGAAATCGGAGACGATCTCCCAGGGAAAGATCCCTTGTTGAAAGAAGACAAAAATCCGGAGTTTGATACCATTACAGTAGAGAAATGTGTAGCCGCCATCGGAAAACAAGCTTTAGATTTCGAGAACGAAGTGAAATCCTTAGGGCAAGATTTAGAAAGTAATCCAATTCAAATATTTTCTATCACCTTTTGACATGCTATCCGTGTGGTAGATCATCTTGCCTGATAGAAAAATTTTCTTTCAGACGAAAAGAACATTACCTCAGAGAGTCTATTCAAAAATGTCTTGAATCCTATAGAACAAATGTATGCTTCCCTGCATATCACATGGGGCATTGCAAAAATATTGTATCTTGGCAACCAGAGTGTAATGCCCACAAATTGTTATATAAGTATTCACGAACGTGCCAAGAGAGCTTTGGCTAGTCGAAATGTAAACAAAGCAATTTACGAGGCATGCGAGTTCATCGTGAACAATAAAGACATTAAGCTGAGTACAGAGCAACAAATGGTGCTGAATAAAATTGTGTTAGAGGGTACACTGAATGGCTTAAATTTGGGTAACAGAGATAGAGAGATACTCTCAGAGTTGACATTTTCACTAATGAAAAAGACCAAGGAATATTCACAAAAGTTGCAGGTTGGCAAACACCATAGAATTTAGAAATGTCTACAAACAATCTAAATCGCAGACAGTATTTTTAAGTATATTGAAATCATACAGGTTTTGTACTGTAAACCAAACCTTTCCTAGATCATCACCTTTTCGTAACAAATTTCTAGGAAAATTTTATTTGCAAAAGGATGAATTGAATCTGTAAACTAGTGAATCTAGTTAGCGAAAGGATGAATACGATCTGTGGAAGGGTGAATTTGAACTGCAAAACCTGTATAGTATGAATACTGATGTCCTGTTTTGTAGGTAGCGACGAATCAGTTTAAATATGTAATAAAAGATGCTTCATTAGTGAAAAATTTTCCAGAGGAGCTTCTAAAATCCATGGTATCAGATAAAACACAATACGACGTTGGTCCTTGGACTGTAACATTAAATCCTGCTATTTTGAAGCCGTTTATGGGTACAGTGATACAACAAACGTATTTTAAATATTAGCTGAGCTAATCTTTGCTAAACTAAAATTCGTAAATGTATTTATTGTTGCATGCCAAACAGAATATTGTCCTGACAATTCATTGAGATGGAGAGTTTGGGAAGCAGACGTTACCAAAGCATCAATATTACAAGATAGATTTGTTCAAACTAGTACTTTGCTAGAAGAGATTCGACACATTAGGAAGAAACGGGCGCAGTTACTAGGATATAAAACATATGTCGATTTAAGTATGGAAACCAAAATGGCTGAAAATTTAGAGAATGTGTATTATATATTAGACACTTTACTCGAAACAGGTAAAATTTTTCTGACCATTGATGGAAAATGATAATTAATATATAAATGCACAACGTTCGAATCTTTCTTTGTACACAGCTCGTCCTGCCCAGGAAGTTGAACTTCAGGAATTAACTGCATTTATGAAAACAAATATGGTGTATGTACCGCTTCAACAGTGGGACATAGCATATTGGAGCAAGAAACAACAACTTAGTAAACAAAAGTAATTGAGAAGTTAGCTTTATCCGTACACAATGGAAACTCTTGAAATATAATACTGTTTCATGATCGTTCGATTTACAGATTCAATGAAGAAGATTTTAAACAATATTTCCCATTGCCAAAAGTATTATCTGGTATGTTCGAATTCATTGAAAGGTTATTCAGTATAAAGATCGTCGAAGCCAAAAAACCAGACGTTTGGCACAATGATGTCCGATTTTTCGATGTCTATGACATAACCGAATCGAGTACCATCCCCATAGGAAGCTTTTATTTAGATCCTTATGCAAGGGACGACGGTAAACTTAGGATATTGCATGATTCCGGTTACATAGTGCCCCTGAAAAATAAAAGCAAAGCAAGTGAAACGAAACCATTAGTTGCTTTGATATTTAATTTCCAATCGCCGTTCGAGAAAAAACCTTCGTTGTTATCCTTTAAAGATGTTAAAGTTCTTTTCCGAAAGGTAATTGTTTTTTGTTTTCTTTTTAAAAAACAACAATCGCTTTTTGGGCACGTTTCTTTGTGACTTACAATTTTTTATTATCCAGTTTGGTCACATGTTGCAACACATGTGTACAAAAGTAGAGTACTCTGAAATATCTGGAAACTCGAATATAGAATGGGATGCAGCATTTATCACTGACTTTTTCTTTGAAAACTGGTACATTGCAATTTACTTGATTCGTTTCTGACGTTTTTCCATGTATGTGATACTATGATTATCGTCGCAGGTTGTACGAATCATCGATTTTGCAACAAATCTCCTCTCACAACGATACGGGAGAACCTTTGCCTATAGAGATGGTCGATATATTAAGAAGTTCAAAATTTCATTTGGCAGGGTTCAATATGTGCAGAGAACTGTATTTATCGCGAATGGATTTGGAGTTATATTCTAGGTAATGGCGACTAAGACAATTAAGTGAGTAGCAATATATCGAATAATGTTTGTTTTATTTTTAGCGACGAATTTTGGAATAATATAATGAATCGGATATGGAGCAAGCACTTTGTTTTACCCCAGCACAAAGTCGATTGTCACATCTGTTCGTTCGACAGTATTTTTAGCGGAGATTTTGCAGCTGCCTATTACAGGTAAAACGTAGGAAATATGAAAGGGGTGTATAGCGTGTAAAAAGTTTTCGAGCAACCTGTGATTCCAATCATTCTTGTTGTAGCACAATTTGGTCACAAATGATTGCTGCCGATTTATTCAATGCCTTTGAGGAGAAATCGTCGAATAATTTCACGAACGAAATAATACGAGAACTTGGAAACAGATATCGTGCTACATTTATGGCCTTAGGAGGAAGTCAACCAACCAGTGAGATTTTTCGAATGTTCAGAGGCAGGGATCCCAATCCAAAAGCACTTTTGACAAATATGGGATTAATTGTTAAAGCTAGTACCTTAAAATTGACCGACAAAAAGCAATAACAGAATCTAAGGATATCTTAAGGGCATAATAGTGTAAAAAACTTAGTTTTGTTCTTTGTACAATGAATCAAGAAATATAATTTATATAAATATGAATACTGTTAAAAATTTGTCTTTCATTGTTCAAGTTTATTCAATTATGTCATAATATACAGTTTTTTATGTTTACAGTGTACTCGGTTACTTACAATAACTCTTTAAGTTACATTGTATCTTAAATAGAAGTAATGTTTCTAAGCTAGTAAATATTTGAAAGAATAAAAACTTTTTAATTGTAAAAGATTTTTACATGTATTTACAGAATGTCTACCACTTATATGCTTAAAAGTTTGTACCATTCAAATGCACATTGAAGTTTCCATATGATGGATTTTCTTCAATTTCAAATTGCAGATACAACGATAATAGAAATGAAAAGAAGAATTATTACTATCCAATAACCACACGTGCGATCCTTGGAACTGATAGTTTTTACCTGTTGTGTTTTGCTAATTATCGATTCGTCGGTTGCATCCAAATGATCGGCTAAATTACTGATTATTTCTGCGTAAAGAATATGATGAATTATTAAACGAATCTTCCTGTATCTTTTAATTTATAGGAAGAATAAATTTCGATTTAATTTACCATTTTGATAATTCACTTCGTTGCTAATGGTATGACCAATCTCCTTTTGCCTTACAATAACTTTATGTAATTCTTCCAATCCCTTGTCCTGTTCTAGAAAATATTAACATAATATTTATTGTATATATATTGTATATTATATATTATTGTATTGTATATTGCAGTTATACCTAGTAACATCCTATTCTGTTGCTCTACATAATCAGGTATCGATACTTCTATGTCTATCAACTGTTCGTCGTCGTCATCATCGGCTGCCCAAGAAGTGGTGCCTCCATCGGCGAACGCCGATGCTGTTGAGGTATACAGGTTTGCAGAAGAATTTGTGACACTGTTTGTACGAGCATCGTATAGCTTCATTAATTGTACATCTTTACTCTGCAACACCTCTATCTGACGAATTCTTCGCTCTGCTTCCTCGACAGTTCTGTTCATTTGTATTTTAAGGAATATATTTACACAAAACAGAAGCAAAAAAAAAGTGCATCACGCATTGAAGAAGAGGATACATAGTTTTGGATCTTAAAGCCTGATTTACTTTGGCTTTGAGCTCGTCAACATTTTTGCTATATGTTTTCAGAAGGTTTCGTACGCTAGATGACAAGCTCCCATACGTTCTTGAAGTCTTTGGATATTTATTACGAGCTGTAATTTTTTCCATGATGACCCTGAACAGCTCCTCGCAAGCATCGTACTCCGTCAACCTGATTACAAATACAATATTGACTAGCGATTAACGACTTTGGAAAAATGAATTGTTGCATAAATTAGTTTTTACCAGGGGTCGGAATCTTCTGAAAAAATCGGCACCATTTTCGAGAAATTGTTGTATACTCTTTTAACACACTGAAGATGATGTCGATGTTATATTAACATTCGACAATAACACATAGATAGGAAAACTTCGCGTTACACAAATATATTGAAACACTCAATAATTATGTGGATTTCGTGACAGATTCTTATGAATCTAATATTTAATGTAACATCAAAAAGACAGGTTATTCAGTTAGTGTATACTCCAAAATGTTTTGTATACAATGCAACCAACTACATTCTTTGATTCCTTGGTTGAAGTTATCTCACTTCCATAGGTAACTACATAATTGCAGATGCGTAAATAGGAAGAAATGAGAAATGTACATGGACGCAGATACTGATACGACTTCCAATAAACGATTTATCACGAACAATAAATACTCTTTATTTTTTATTCTAATTGGCTAGCGATTTATTATTGCAAAAGTATTACTTGGCATAACATGACCATAAAGCACTTTTACAGAGATAAATTTACAGTATTTTTTTGCTACTCAATTTCCTGCGCGCTTGCGTCTGTAAATATGTCCGTTATGTATACATCGGTACAATACATTCTCATGATTACTTTCGCACCGCGGTGCATCTATTATAAAGAGAATTCTTCAGCTTTAATGTAAGTCTTCTGAAACGAAGAAGTCTGTGGGCAAAGGAATATCAACCGTCAGCAATTTACCATTAACCCTTGGTCCACCCTAAGTTGGCTGTAAGTAGGCCGATACCGTAATGAGTAGCATTATGAGCAGCAGTCGATAACTTTGGTTAACAGTTTCAACGATTTGCCGCTACGTCTATTAGCGCTGTAAAAACTTCTAAACAAAACAAATGATTCTTGCCGGAATGCTCATTGCTGCTTATGGCAATGACGACAAGAATCTTTCACACTCGAATAAAAACAATATTTTAATACTTAAGATTTTTTAATTTTTGGAGACTCAAATGATTGAATTGGTATTTTTCCATAATCATAACTGTCTCAGATATTATCGCGACAATACCGTGGTAATGATTCTCCTTGCGTCCCATGCTCATTTTGCCAGAAGCGCATCTGACATTAAAACAAGTTGACGTGTCTGACCGGTTGCATATTCGGTTAACAGTTTCACGTTTTTCTTATTGGTCGCATGCTGCTTCCGAGAACGCTATACTTGATTTTCCGGTAATGGCTCGCATTCGAGTGTCAAGTTTCCATCGTCGTATACCAACGATGACTTTCGCCGTTTGATATTCTATAGAAGTAGAAGCTGATCGTTAGTTTATCGCAGCTGGAATGGGAAAGGGGAAGAAGAAGAAGAAGAAGTCGAGGTCAGGCAATATAATACGGCCCCTAAAACAGGAATTTGACTCGTAACCCCTGGTCAGTCGCGGCGCTATATTTAGCCAGGAAGAGCTCTCGGATCAGCGATTCGGCGGCGTGTCGATCGACGTCTAAACATTTACGATTCACGATTCACAATACGTGTATCGTACATCCACAAATCTATTTATGTATATCTGATTCCTTATTATTCTATTGAAGGAAGGTGGTTGTTTCAACTGCAGCCAGTTAGAATAATCGTTTACACACGCGAGAAAACAATTGACACTGGTTACCGCTCGTAATATATCTCGCGTCGCCGGAAGTTAAGTATCATTCGTTCCCAAACGTGGGAGCTACTCTCGGTAGCTTCTAAATTCGCATCGAAAATAAAACATGCTGAATACTTTCAACCTGTTAACTAGGTATGACGAAATATTTCGTCATACACGGACTACTACTGCAACAGGCATGGCGACATTTTTCGTCATGGAAATTTACTGTAATATTTTGAACACGTTACATTTTATTTTACAAAAGTTTATTCCCCGGTTAACAGGTTAAGCACGAATAATCGACCAACTTTCGGGTTCCAAGACATTCGTAAAGAAATAAATTTATCCTAATCGAATGTGAACGATGTAAAGGCAAAAATAAAAATAGTTTGCACTCTCTACGATTTAAATCTGGTCAAAATAAAAGCTAGGATTCGTTTTCTCGGTACGTGGACTGCTGCAACCGCAAGAAAGTCGTGGAAGAAACGTGTGGGCAGATCGGATGAAATAAGGAGAAAGACCGTATGAAGCAATTGACAGTACGTTTCGGCTCGTTGAACCAGTAAATGCATCCAGATCACGAATTTTCGTCTTCCTACGCGGCAAGACTCAATTGCAGTGCTAATCGCACATGTGCGACGCGATGGTCGCACGGTGACTAATTACGCTCGCAATTGTAGAATTCCTGATAACACGGTTGTGAAAGCGTAGGCATCTGACATTTGTGAACTCTTCTACGAATTGATAATCCCGAGGTTCGCTTCCACGTATACGGCTAGCTTTATACGAACACGCGAGAAGGGCCACTCGGACAAATTAATAATTGTAAAATTACGCGCCAGTCGTCCTTTCCAATTTCTAAGCACTCGATAAATTTTGAGGTCTCTTTTACAGTGTCATTTGGACATCTTTGACCATTTGCATTCTTTCCGCTCGCAAACAACGCATATGCACGCAAACACCTCGGAACGATACTGCTATGTAAAGTAAGAGGTAACAACAATTCTGTAGTATCCCTTCCTCTTCTTCTCTCAATCCCTGAAGTCGTGTCTAGTTTGTTTTTTGGTGGTTGATGAAACGAGAAGGAAGGAAAGACAGCGTTTCGGTTTGGGTCTGCCAGAGGATTCGCCGGTAAGGCTGCCTAGCAAGTCCCTGCCTTAGGTCTTCATGGGAACCGATGATTGATCAGGTGGCAGTGGGTAGAATGTAGCCACCACGGCTCAGGTCATCCACGTATGGGTAACGGAAATTGCTAGCCGTATCTAAAAATTAATTTCTATGTTAATATAATCGTTGTACCGTATTTAGTTGATATCAGGAGAATACAAAATGTTAGAAGCACGATTACGTATTGTACATTTTAAACTTTAAAGACTTTCCATTCAGGGTCCCTCGTTCACGATAGAATTCCACGTTGTCGCAGCCTTTCGTGTGCCTGAATCAAACAATTTTGATTTACCATAAAAAGTATCCGCTATCGATATATAGGAAATGTAATTGTTATAGTTCGATGAACAGACTTTTAATAGATCGGATAGAAAACGATGGGATTACTCATCAACCTCGAGGAGCTTTATCGATTGTGGGGGCTAATGTACCGGTGTTTTCTGTTTCCGACTGACGAGTCACGATACTCCCGATCAGTATGCCCGAGTCTGTCGAGCACGTTGGTTGCTCCTTTCTCGTACGGTCGAGCTTGCGAGTTCCCACTGTTTTTCGATTCGGTTCCAATCAGATCGTCGTATCGCTCGACTCGCACAGTGCCGCATCTATTTGACAAACAGTAATTGTTAGCATTTCTCCAGGATTCATAAAGCACTAGTTTTATACGATCTTAACCCTTTGCACTTCAAAACATTTGAATTCCTAAATTCGAGATACTTTTTCACCTAAAATAGTTCCATTGTACACGAATTGTTTCTTTCCATGCATATACAATTTTTTACTGTTACTCGTACGCGCAACATTTCAATTTTTACTGATTTTTTAAACACAAACATAATGGTGTAGAAGTTGTTTTTGAATAATATTATAGCAATTTTTAGTGTCGCCTCACAGGAGCTATTAGAGTGCTAAGGGTTAAAGATGTAATATTATATAAATTGAATTTATGATTGCACGTGTTCACTCGGCAAACTCTGGTTTGCCTCAAGAGAGAAAAAGAGAGAGGTCCGGCAAGACAAAAGGACTTATCAGTCTCCTGATGGAGACGCATAAGTAATTAGTTTTTGATCTGCATCTGGAAGATGTCGCGATTAGTAAAAATATTCGATAGTAGTTATCAGAGAAAAAGGATTTTCTGCAAAAATCGAAATCACCTCGACGATCCCGAGTCTTTCGGTGGGTCTCGACGAATCTGAAGATCGACTGGAAAGACACGCGGTAGAAATCAAAGGCGAGAAGAGACAGAGTGTGTTCGGGCCAGTGTTTCGAGAGGCGGGAGCTAGCTGTAGTAACCGTATCTTCGTGTTTTTCGGCTTCACGAAGAATGTTAATGATAATTTCATGTAATTCCTGGACCGCCGGATTTTGTGCATCTGTAACGAAAATTGGTAGATCAATTGCAGAACAAAATTACATTAATTCATTACATTAGAGTTAACCACGGTTTTCTAATTAAAACGGTTTAGAGTGCAAAGGGTTAAACAACGGTGTGGCAATTTTTACTGGCGCTTCAGAGTCACCATTTGAGTGCGAAGGGTTGATTCCGCAGGTCGACTTAGTAATTAGCAATTATTTAGCCTAGTTGGATTTTGGGTTTGCCGTAGCCAGAGCAATCTGTGCCGAAAACACTGGCACAATCGTTGGAGAAGAGACGAGCAGGGTAGACAAAAGCGACGAAGGGCTTCGGTCGGTCAGAGAACGGGCCCCGAGGGGCGGAGGGGTTCAAAGAGGGTCGAAAGGGTCGAATGTTGGATATTCTCTCGACGGCGGTCCTGCTCCTCTCTGGACCTCCTCTGGACCTCCTCTGGCCAAGAAAAAAACCCACCGGACTGGTTTTAAAGAGGGCCAGGGTCGAGGATGCGGGACATTTAACGTCTTGATCCTCGCGGCCGAGCAGTCTCGAGATCCGTGGGGTCGTCCGAGGCGGCGTGCGACAAATCATCGAAGGCGACAGGCAGATCCTCTTCGCAGTTCGATCGTCGTATAGTGGGGTATTTCACCTGAAAAGCCGGAAAACACTATTTTAGCGTCGTTCGTAGATTCGAGGTCACAATACAGTACGTCGTTGAATTCGTTTTAACATCGGCCAACATCGCGGAAGTAAAAATATATTCTAACATTTAAGAAATCAAACTTAACACTTTACCGACCGGCCAATGTCCATGATTGAAAACTTTTCAATGGATCTCTCAATGTTGACAGCAATTCTTATTGTAAATCAACATGACATCGTTGGTAACGTTATCTAATAATTTGGTTACAAATTACAATGTAAAAGCAGTTTGTTACAGTGCAACTATTGAAAGCCCTAATAATAGGCTTCCGGTCGGTAAAGTGTTAATTCACATTGTTGTAATTGTAATTGAACTGTTAGAAATTGGCCTATACGTCTTCGTGAAAAGCTTCTACGATGCAAAAATGTACATAATTTTCTTAAAACATTTGGAAATATTTAATCAACGAACGCTGTTTTAGAGACCGGTTAAGAACGCGAAGCGTGATATAAAATCTCCTAACATTCGATTAAATATGATGCTTTGCGAGTTTACAAATAGAAAGATGACACCGTTGATACATTGTTGCTCAAACATTTAACTGCCTCGGGCTTGTGAAAGCTTTCTGAAATTGCCCGTTTCCGGCATTTCGGTGCAGATACCCTAATGTGCAGCGCGCGAGAAATCATCGCAGGCGTCGGATAGTTTTCGCGGTTCGATCGTCGATTCGATTAGCGGGTCGAGCTGCTCGTCCCATGACAGTGACCCGCCGATGGAAGGAGAAAGTGCAAACGCGCGGTGCTCGTTATCGGGACGCATTCTGCGATTGTGTCATCGCCGACGGGATCGCAGAGACTCGAACACGCGGTCGAACGGTGGAGGATCGGCTTTCCGGCGGGCAAGATAGTCGATAACGATTCGGCAAACGATAGCATGAACTTTGTCGCTCGACTCTGCGCTCTGTCGACTCTGTGCCGCGAGTCAACAACGAGAATCTCCGGTGCTTAGGTGGACTCGGCATTTCTTACGCGATCATCTTTCGGTAATGCCGCGGAGAAGTGCGACCTAAGGACTGTGCGCGTGTGCAGGCAACGGTATCTTCGGCGTTTAGCCGATCGAGGACGATTTTGGATCGGTTAAACGTGCGAAGAACGTAAAGTGATGCAAAGAAGCTACCGCGGTGATGGCTGCCGTCGGTCGAGATCTTGCTGGATGTACAGCGACGCGTAAAAGCATCCCGCCACGCTTTCCAAACGAACTGTTTCAGTTTTTCTTTTTTTAGACGTCAGAAGAGTTATTTCGCTAGGTGATTCATAAACGAATTTCATTAAAGATTAGTCTGCGAATGGGGAAGTAACAGTCATGATTTTTAACTGTTTTATATGTCCTCTGTAGATCCAAGCAAGCTTATGAACATGTACAAAGTTTCATAAAAATTGGTTGAGCTTGCTACTTGCTTGTGACTATTATTTTCTCCCTTGCAATTCTTTTTCACGGATCACCCAGCGGAATAACCCTTTTGACAAATTGAAAAACGAAAAATTCGAGCCAGCAATTTTAAAAAGTCATTGATCTTCGAAGAGTGGCTTTTGCACGCCGCTGTATATCCTAACCGACGTCCGTGTGTACGAAGATGAGGATTTTCAGCGTTAGAACTGTCGGTGGCTAAATGCGACGTTGGATGAATTAATCTGTTGCGCGGAATTCCCAGCATGTTCTTGTCGGATGCGATGTGAAGAGTCTGCCGCGGAGTTAGCTATCGTTGATCCGGGTTTCAGTGTTGGGAACATATTCTGTCGAACTCGAAGAATCGTGCGCCAGTCAAGATGACTTCCGTGTTGTCGGAAGAGGAGAGCAGAGTGGCGAAGGTGAAGCAGAAACTGATGAACGACGTCCGGGGCAAAGAGGAGGTGCGCTCCTTCCTTAGCTTCTCGAGGGAGAACTTGAGCATCTCGCAGTCGGAGCTCGAGCAGGGCTTCAACAAACCGTGGTTCCGTCCTCGAAGACACACCATCCTCAGCGTGCTCGCGATCGCGATCGCCGTTCTCTGTTTGGGTCTGGAAACGTGGAAGCTTCGGTGCTCTTTGACGAACTCGAGGCAGATTGAAGAGCTGAAGAAAGACGTGGAGACTTTGAAGCATCGGTTCCTCGAGCAGGATCTCCTGGAAGAGCTGAAAGCGTTCGAGGAGCAGGTGAGTACAGTATAAGGGACGTTCGAGATACAGCGTTTAACCCATTGAGGCACGGAATTTTAGAAAATAATATTGCGTGCAGCAATTGTAAAATTTCGAGGTGGGTCCAAAAATACTTCACCGTGCGTATTCGCACATTAACGCTAGAACCACCGAACCAGTCAAAATGACTGGTTCCTGATTCTTTCGTTTACAATTACTCTAGTCATAGAGATTGCAGATTGGAATTCTTCTAATTCTTTACGGTTTTATGTTACACCTATTCATCTTTGATATATTGCCTATTAATCAGTGTAATCACTGGACTGCGGAACTCACGCATTCTTGACAAAAATTAATAAATACAGTAGGACTCCCCAGACCAAATAGACGTCGTTAGAAATTAATTGTAGACGGGGGAGGCCTCCGTGTGGGTCAGTGAGGTAATTGATCGGCTAAGATCAGAAAGTCCTGGGTTCGATTCCCGATGGTCCCGGGCCCCCCTTGTATTTTCTGCGATACTGCAATACGAAACAACCAAAAGTATTTTAAAGAATTTTAAAATACCATTTTCAACTCTACTTTAATTAACCTTTCTATACCTTGTAATTAATATTAGACGATTTTTCTCACACATAAAATCCCGCAGTTCGTTTGCTTTCGTCCTTTCATCAAATTTCCAATATGTGTATCTGCGCGCTACGAGAATGTGTTCCTGCTAATAATGTCTAAGTTAACAAGATTATTTGTAACAGTGATAATATAGCGTTTTACTTGAATCACAGAATACCTAACTCACTTACGAAGTTTCGTATCGTGGCGAACGCAACGATGGTCATGAATCCCGATACCGATTACACGCGATAGCCTAAATCACGTGTATCGAAACGCGAAATTAGGTTATGAAGCTAAGCTTGCTCGTGGCGCGAGAGGTTGGCGATAGGCTGAGCGTATCTTCTTGATACCCTAAACGGTTCGACGACCCATGGATCGCCAAGACGACGTAACCCTTTCGGTCTATCAAAACGGTTATCTAACTCCTCTGTGAAATCTCAACACGCCTAACCCCTTGCACTGTAATATCAAACCAGACTCGTGAAGAAGGAGATAGTGGACCCAAAAGGTATTTGAACAACGCAACGTCCTCGATTCTCTAAAAATTGTCAATATTTAAATTGTGACCATTTCGTCGAAACGAATAGTGCAATTATCAGCCTGGGCTAGCTTTAAAGCCTGAAGCCTTTACCTTTATCACGCACTGTCCATTTTTCTCTAAGATATGTTTACACGATGCAGCAGATGGAAATCTGAGGACCCAATTTTCCTAAAAATTTCTGCGTATTCCAATATCCCTGAAAAGCTTCAAAACTTGCTCACAGATTGCTCGGTATTTGAATGCAAACTTTGCTCTATGCCAAATGTAGGATTCTTGAAGAGGGCAGGTTGATCGTACGGAGCGGACCTAACCTTGCTCTAAGTGTAAATATTTTACAAAGTCGGAATAAACCTGATTGTTGAAGGAAAATCTAAATTCTATTTAAGCTTATAAACTACATAATTTTATGCCCTATTTAGTTTGAATTTAAATATTTAGAAACAACATGAAGTGAACATTGTTCACTTCGTCTTTGCCCTAGACTTTCTCTCATGGTAAGGTTAGGTTCTCTTCTGCTGCTACCGACCTGTCCTCTTCAGGTGTGTAAGGTTTGGCATGGATCTGGCATTGCGAAGACATACTGATAAACATAATTCTGAGCACAGTTGTACGTCGGTGAGCCCAGCGACGAGGATGAGGATGA
>CM052089.1:20370668-20394193 GCA_028453745.1 Agapostemon virescens
GATTTTGTGGCAATATTTGGCAAATCTTTGAAGTCGTGCCCCGGCCAAACTATTAGAGCTATCGACATGATTCCAACGGGAAAATCTTCCTGAAACCTTTCTCTTTAAGAAGAGCCCTCATTTTATAGACATTCTAAAAGACATAATTTAAACTAGTCAGATTATCAAACGCATTAAGGAAATGAATAAATATCAATTTATTTTTTCGAAAATGAACTAAACGACAGTGTAAAGTTTTCCGAGCAACGGATAATAATTGTAACTGAATAAAATTGCAGTAACTAAGTAAATTATTGTTCATACGAAAGAGCTACAGAAATAACGTTGCTCTAGGGGACCGTGTAGAACCATTTGCTGCACGCTGTTTTAGGGTGTCCCTTTAAAGGTCCATTGGTATTTTCAGGTACCCGGGCACGCCCTCGCCGCTCACTATAGCGCCGATAGCAAGCTGCCGGGCGTGAGCGATTGCAGGCACAGATGCAGGAATTGCAACCTGACGGCGGTGGGACAATGCCACAGGGATAGGATATTCACCGCGTGGCGGGCCACCGATTGGATGCACGGGGCACTGATGGACCAACACTTCAACATGCAGAAGGACGGGAGTCTCATAATACCCAGGGACGGTCTGTATTTGGTGTACGCGCAGATCCACTACGTGGACACGGTACACGCGGCTGGATTCCGGTTGGAGGTGAACAATCGCGTCATCTTGCAATGCTCGGTAAGCGAGAAACTCGTTCCCTCCGGCAATGTCCGTGACACGTCAGCGTGGAACAATTTCTTGATTCGCATCGCTTCCAGGTGGCGAGAACCGGCACGAAGATCGACCAGTCCTGTTTCTCGGCTCAGGTGACGTTCCTCAGGAAAAACGATTCACTGTCATTGAAAGAGATCGAGGAGTCCCCGCGGGGTGCCATACTAGAGGACATCGACAGTTTCCTCGGGGTGGTCAAGCTCGGAGATATATACACAGGGATCGCACGACAGAGACGAGATTTTCAGCCGAGACGAGATTCTCTTTCTATTCTACCGCGGGTTAATTTTCAAAGGTACTCCCCGACTTTTGACGACCTAGAGAGTGTGTAGCAGCGAAGATGAGAGACTTTGATTTTGCAAGGGTTCCGCGTCAGTAGCGGCACACGCGTCGGCAAGCAGACACCTGCTCGCGATACAGCATCGCCCGCCTACTGTTTATCGGGATCAGGTCGCCGGGCGAGTGCATCAGGTCGACGATGAAATTCGGCTTAAGCAGCTTCGAGGGGAACGTCGTTCGATGACGAGCCATGGACACCGGGTCCTCTTCGTATCCGTGCGGCTGTAAATCTTGCAACGTCAGGAACTCTGGACACGACGGGTCACCCTGTATGTAAAGCTGGAACGACGTCTCCTCGGCTAGGTCCTTTGTCTACGACGTTGTTATTTTATTAGCTTTTTATACCTTTTATACCTGGACAACCGATAGCTCACGAGCTGCAAACATGCAGCCGCTACCCCCACTGTTGTAGGACTAATACTCGTCTTCCACTCCACCTTATCTTTTCCACATCGCCATTTTTTTCGGCGATGAGCATCTTCGTGCTTCCACCGCGGATCGGTCGCGTGACCGAACCTGTAATAACAGCGAGAGCCTACTAACTGCATTCCCATGAATTTCCCCGGTAGCTAATATTTTGCTAAAGTCAAAAATACGAATGACTTTCCAGCTTTCATAATAATCGACCGGGCGAAATCATATATTCTCGCGCTCGTGCGGATTGTAGCGCTGCAGTAGGGGCAGCAAGCTCGAGCATCGGCAGCTCGTAAACATAACGAGCAATCGGTTGCCCAAGCCTGTTAAACAGTGTACAGGTTGTCCTATTTGGAATCCTTCGACGCTTCGATTGCCGCGTTAAATTTTGCAAATAGAACACATCCTGTACAGCTTTACCGGGAACGTCCGATCAAGAAGTCTCAGGCATTACTTCAGGCACTGCTATCTCGATCCACGCCTTCCCGTACTCTCCCCGTACCAAAGCAGCGGGTAGATACACTCTATCCGCGATTACTTTAAAAAGTAAGGCCCTCTCGAGGTAGGAACCGATCCGCAGGATCCCCAAGGGTATCACGCTGGTCTCTATGGTGTCTTTGATCTCCTTCAAGTGAATCTCCAGCTGATGATCGATGCAATGGATGAATTGATCGGGTCCTGACATTTGTTTCGCCACGAACCTCGCCAGCATTTGAGCGCGGGAGGCTACGTAGCTCGTGTTCGTCAATCCCGGCTTCGTCTCGGATGTTCTGCGCGAAAGATGTACAATGATTCAGGAACAATAATAAATGGTATTTGTAATAAGCTTGACTTGGACCAACGATGCGTACGCGCGTCTCGATTCCGCTGCGACGATCTTGCATTTGAACAGCTCCACGTAGTCGTGCAGGCAAGGGTCGCATTGCAGACTGTTAAACTTCGAGTCTGCTCCCAGGCCCTCTATTTGCGAGGACAGGAACACTCGGGGACGGATGACCTTTTCCGCGCTTCCCGAGCCGAGATTCTCTGGAAGATCGAACGCCGTTGATTATGCTGCCCGTCGCGCCATAAACGGCAACCATACCATCTACGACCGAGTGACGCAACGTTGCTTCAGATTCCGAGGAGTGGGAGTGCACGCAGTTCACCACGTAAACGGGTTCCAGCGGGCAGAACTTGAACCGGAAGATGTCGTCCAATATCGGAAACCTGTTTGCAATCCGGATGTCGGACTATTTTGGTCGACCATGCTCACGGAGCAGACCGAACTATTTGACGTCGTACGCGGTCATTTCATTGAAACGTTGGGTCCGTTTTCAGTCGATTTTCAAAGACATCGGTTTACCTACTCATGGCCCTGATAATCGACTCGATATAAAAGCTGTTTAATGCGATAACAGCATCGATAAATTTTTACTGGGTGATTCAACTAATTTGATACATGAAAAATTGTTGAAACAAAAGTTGCATGGTTTCAGAAACGGCATACAGTTTATAATTTCTTTATAATTATGCAACTTTCGTTACAATCTGAATTTCCTTATACACCAAACAATTCACGTGTAATTCAATCGGTTCCAAGGGATGCCAGAGTACACAGCTCGCACGCTTCGGGCGAGGCAGGTATCAAGGGATACACGACGTCAGGTTATTCCCACTCCGAGGAGAATCGAGCCACATTTAGCGATAGAAGCGGGCATCCCAGACCGGCACGCATAGTTGAATCGCCCTGTATAAATCAACGACTGCCCTAGCCTTTGACCGATTCTTCAGAACATCCGAAATTCTTTTAAAGTGAAATTTGACCCGCCGGTCCCACGAAAGAACCCGGCATCGATAGACGTCAAGTATTGAGATCCGGTCGGTTGGTTTTCATAAGAACCAGGTCCTACGGGCAGATGTTTCTCCGTAGAACGTAGAATCCATTCTGGGTGACGTCGTGCAACGAAAGTCGTCCGGTGAAAGCGAACTTGATCGGCAGATAGGAGTCGAAGAGCGCGTCGATGCACGTGTTCCAGGCGGGCACGATCCTCGCGGTGGAACGGTTCTTCAGCATGCTTTTTCACCGGTGATTTTAATCGATTAGTTTTCGTTGATTTCGTCGAGAATATGCTCGCGAATATTTCGCTCGAATACCACCAATGCGGTTCGAGGGAAGGGAGAAAGTGCGCTTACTAATTCAGATATCTGGCGTGCACGAAAGCGTTGGCCAAAACCGGATCCGCGCATAACAATTGAATGAGTTGGGCGGCCGAGTTCCTCG
Organism: Agapostemon virescens; assembly: GCA_028453745.1. Taxonomy (NCBI): domain Eukaryota; kingdom Metazoa; phylum Arthropoda; class Insecta; order Hymenoptera; family Halictidae; genus Agapostemon; species Agapostemon virescens. Next base: position 20,374,442 of record CM052089.1, read on the forward strand.
TAGGAACCGAGTCGACGTCGCATAACAGATTATATAATCGGCTTGGCCCGCGGACCTTCAGGAAAGCGGATCTTCCGATCTTGTCCACGCAGAGGATCGAGAGAGCGTTGCAGCAAGCGATCTTGTAGTTGACTGCCGTTGAACACGTTAGCTGTAAACCGATCATGAAAGCAACTTTCTTTAACAACCTCCTTGCGTTGCAACATCGAGTCAAATATTATATTATATATGTGTAGGATCTCAGGAAAAAAGGGGGAGAACTGGACCAGGGATCGAACCCGGGGACTTTCTGGTGGTAGCTGATCTCCTATCGCACTGATCCACAGGGTCCTCCGCTCTTGTCCTAATTTCCTAATGTCTATTTGGCCTGGGGGGTCCTGATCCCACATATGTTATTTATTTCCTTCAAGCTAGAATAAAATTCTATTTTGTTGATATAAGAAATATATGCTTTCTTTTTCTTGTTTTTCTTCTTGAAATAGAAGAGCATGGGATTAATATTAATGGCTATGATTAATCTAAAATATAAAATAAAATATTTTGGTAATCTGAAACATAATATATTTGAATCTTTGATGGTGAATATCTTGAAAGCTTTCGTGTACCAGCCTGTATAACTGTACACATTCGTAGACCGAATGAGATCTGTAAATGTGAAAAGTTTACCTCGAAGGATGCGCACAACGCATCCATAGTCTCCGCATTGACAATAGCGCCGCGTAAAGCCTGATTTCTCCCTATGGTTTTCAAGCATTTGATGGCTCCGATCAAAATTTCCATGGGGATCTTGCCTGCAGGTTGTTTCATCAGCCATACAAGATAATTCTGTGGGAGGAGTTAAACCATTTTAGTTTTATGAATTCTTCTAACCTTCTCTCTAAAAGAGAAACGATTTCTCAAACAGCTACCTGGCCCTGTATGTCTAAGAAATCCTGGCAGTTTTGTATGTCGCACTTAAGGATCTGGTTCAAGGCAAACAGGCCTGCCTGTCTGGTACACCACTTCAAGGATTCGTTTTTTAATATATCTAGGATACGTACGCACTTCTTAGGAAAACGGGCCACGGGGGAACGAAGCTAACATCTACCTAAAATATTTTTCATGCAATTGCTAACTGTCAGTTCTTTGGCCGCTTCGCTGTGGAGGGTCATCATGCCGATTCCGTGGCAACCGATCTCGTGCACGATCCCTGCTACGTTTCCTTCGAGCGTGCTCAATAAATGACCGACTATGCCATGGGCGTACAGTGCCTACAGAGCAAACGAGCATCGACTAGACTAATAAGATCGTCAAACAAGGATTTCGAGGTTTCACCGAGCAAAGAAACCTTCACCTTTCTACCCAGAGGCGTGTGAGTAAGGCGAACCGCTACGTCCAGAGCTTCTATGAAGAGTTTCGAGTGAGCCGCGTCCTCTATATACTTCAGAATCTGCTTGATACCGCCTATGTCGTGAAGTAGTTCCACAGTCGCAATGTTATCCGATGCCAAACAAAGAATCCTAAGTACCTCCGCATGAAGATCTTGCCACTCGTCGTTCTAAAACCGAGGGAAACGTAGCATTAAAGGGTTGCATACACCTTGGTTAAAAATCGATTATTTTAAATACTTTTACGCGGTTGTAGAACATTTAAACTGTACTCTCTCAACAAAAGAATGTTTGACATTTTTAAAAATGACGAGACTACGATAGATTTTGTAAAATATCTGTCACGTATATACATGAAAGTGTGCGCTTTAAAACGTATACACAAATTTAATAATAGAAATGACTAGGTAGGTAGTTCTAGCGATACAAAAGTGGTACACTTTTAATACCACCGTGCCTCAAAGAGTCAAGTGTCACAAGGGACCACCCGCGATCCTGTCTTACATCTAGTAACCTTAGCAAAGCTTGGAGACCGTTCGATCGCCTGAAAAGTTCCTGCAGCCGTTCGTCTTTGTTCCTGTTCACTATATCGGCTAAAACATTCAGGGCTAACCTTTGGATCTGGAGGTAGGGCGAGTCGAATAGGTCGTACACGAGGTTCAAAGTAAAGTTCTGAAAGGAGAGAAAAAGCACGTTAGCGAAGAACGTAATGGGTGCATTGGAAAAATGTTAACAATTCACTGTTTAACTGTTCACTCCAGTATGTACACCTTTGTCTCTAGGACCTCTTTCGATCCGACCGGGTCTTGCAACAAGTTGTACAGGATCTGTAAGTTGTTCCTTTTGACATCCGGGTCGGGCGACTGAAACTTTTCAAACAGAAAGTTCAGTTGCGGACACATTTTTAACAACTGCGCCGCGCCGAACAGGTCGCTCGAGATTTCCGCCAATATCCACGATGAAAATTCCTGCATGAACAGGTCCTTGTCGGAGATCAGCACTTTGGCGAAGTAAGCGATGTAGTAGTTGGTCTTCAGTAGATAGTCCCGCACGTTGGGTATGAGGACCATCTCTGCAAGTAGTTTCGCCGCGAATCTATTAATTTAAAAAATATTAGATCAAGTTCGAAGAAACGAAAGAAACAAAAGAGAGTATTAAATGAAATGAAACCTTCGGATAAACAGATCTTCGTGTTCGATCAACGGGATCACGCTCTCCACGATGTCGAGGTCGAACAACGCTTCTAAGTTCTCTTTGGACTTGCTGCCGTATTTGGAGAGAGCAGCGGACGCTGCCACGAGGACGGATTGCTCTTGACATTTCAGGAGGAGTATCGCTGTCCCAGGATACTTCACCTCCAGACGAAGAGGATCAAAGTTGTACTTGTTCTGCTCCTCGCGGTCTACGCGCTCTTTTCCTCTCTCGGAACGTTTCTGTATCGAGAAACAATGGGACTGTAAAAGAGGAGAGCGGCGAGTGTACGACAATCATTACTTCCGGCTTTTTCGGTCCCATGGTTCTTCATTTAATGTCAAGAAAAATCGTTTACATCGTGACACGTGATAAACAGTATGTGTGGAATGAACGTGGCCGTGATCGACATATCTAAACGATACAAACTGTAAAAAAGACTTATTCGACTGTATTCTTTGATATTCAAATACTTGCGACGTGTACTTCGTGCATCTTAAAAAATATATAAAATCTCTCGCACGGTATATTAACGTGTGTATACATATTATACTATATATTTGTATATATATATATATATGTTTAGATAAAATGGTATATAATTTGAATGTGCGTGGTATCTGACGCTGGAAACTTAAACGTCTAAATGAACGGTGTCGACGGTGAGAATGAGATCGATTCGACTACAACTACGCGGGTCTTCTAATAATACTACGCACGTAGCTGTGTACAAATTATACACATTTGTACATGAAAAATGCATCCGTTTCGTTGCAATACAGTAATGTGTCGTATCTTACGCTATTGTAAAATATATTACTATTACGTGTTGCTCTCTCGCGAAAGACTATCCGTATATTCTACAAGGCACAACGTCGATCCTTATAAAGCTAAAATCGGTACAAAAATGGTAAAAAGTAAGTGCAGCGGCTCGCACAATTGATCGAATACGCTTTCAAGTAGAATAAGTCGCGCAAAGCGATTTTATCGAAATTTTCTTTGGCGCTACATACTTCTGTCCTCGCGAAAACTCTCGGAGTCGTTTGGTTCAATTTTAACACTAGGCTAACGGGACGCACCTTTTTAACATGGTCTAATATTTTTAATTTACAATAGTTGCGACTGCATGAAATCCTATTGGTTTATCAGTGTAAATAAATAGCGTGACGAGGCAAAGGAGACGTCTTCGCAATAATATTATAAAAAGAGAAATTAAGTAACGAATTGACGTTAAATAGTCACTTTCAGCGTTCTGTAAACCTAGCGTTGGCGAAGTTATTCCGATTAAAAGATACCCGATTAGGCGAGTCACTGCATATCGATGTATATACACTACAAATACAACAACATTTTTATGGACGGATGAAATATTTAACTGAACCTTCTAATGTTAATAAATTCAGTCGTCACGCGCCGTACTTATCTTCGACGGAGACGGGTTCTCCGTGTTTCACGCATCATTATCTCGAATAAATAAGAATCCTGCGAATGAGAATTTTATACAGCTGTCTGCGGGACACCCTGAACAAGCTGCGTTTTACTTTTGCGCAACGAAGTCTGGCTCAGGGCTTTGTTCATCTTAGGATGACCGTTTGGCGAACTGGTAACGAATCCCTCGGAGCGCATATCCTTCAGGGAGATGTTTGAATTACTTCTGAGCGAAGGAGTCGAGCTGAATTTCCGATTTTGCGTCAGTCGATCCTGAATCTTCATCTCGTTCTGCTTCGTAGCACGAGACCTTAACGGTGGCGCATCCCGATACTCGTATACGTTCTCCTTGGAGGAACGAGTCAGATTCTCGATTCCCTCCGAGGGTTCGTCGTCTCGAACCATCAGGATGTCCCCGCTATAGTAGTGATCAGATTGTCTAAAAATACCCAACACCAACGATTAGTATCTTGGGATGATCGTATTAAGAAAATCGTTTACCGTTCTCCAATTCCACTTACAATAATTCGAGCGAGTTACGGAACTTGTTATCAGACTGGGGATTTTATGCATTTACCACCAAAATTATTATATGAAATAGTTAGGACTTAAGAATATTGACGCATTACTTTCAAGAAACAAAATGTCTGACTCTCGTTTTTTACGGTTGATGCAGACAAAGTTAATTTGCATAATGATCCACAGTCCAGCTATTATCACAAGTTCATAGAACAGTGAGAATTTTAAAAGTGTGCACAAGTGCTTCGATGCTGCGTGACAAGTGCTGTTATAGTTACCTGCGTATACTCTGGCAGCCTTTGTTTTGCTGCGTGCATAGTAATCAGAGATACGGTTGAATTAGTAAATGGAATTCTATGAGTGTTAAGTCTATGATTTCAGTAGATCGTAAAACCAGAACCATGTCCCGCATGCTCTACAACTAGATTATCGGTGACAAGCCCTACCAGAGCTTGGAGTAGTCGTCATATGGGTTTGGTTCTGTTTACCTTTCCTTACCTTTTGGCGTTACGCCAAAGCATGCAGCACACCACGGATAGCACAATCAGCAACAGACACGCTGTGGACACTGACCAGAACGCGATTTGCAATGGCTGCTTCGGTTCCCACCAATACTGTAATTTTATCCCCGATTTTCATTGATGCGAGAAATAACTTATACGAAAGAAAAATTTATGGAAAGGGCATTTAATCTCACCTCGGTAACCGGCGGATACGTTGGTACTAAACGACCAATAACAGTGGGCAGGTACATGGACCAAAAAGCGCTCTCCGTTTGCCTATAATTCAGCAGAATCGAGCTGTTGAATGTGGTGTTAATATTCAAATACCGCAATTGTCCATGTTTGGCAACTTCCATGTGCAATCCCAAAATTTGCGACGGTGTTGGATTCCTGGAATAAAATAACGCAATATCTGCGTTATACTTGATGCCAACGCGTTTTATAAATAGATTGCAGATTTTATGCATACTCAATAAAAATGAGAAGGTGCATTTTAAAACAGTAGAATTTGAGAGCATCGAGGTATCAGTCTGTGACTGTTAAAATAAATAAATAAAAAAATGTTGGCTTCCGTGTCGTGCACTTGACACAAACGATTTTTATTTTGCATAAAAATCTGTAATCAACTTTTTCGCCGCTTTAAACACGTACCCGAACGATGCAAAATTCGAATATGCCTTCATAAAGAAGTGACTCATGTTGCGATCGTTATCGGTCCACATATCTCGTTTCAGTTTCCATTTCTGAGGGAAGAATTCTATAAAATTGCAATTCGTTGTTAACAAAATGTTTGGATAAATCTGTTTAAGTGCGAATTCACTAGCAGGTGATTTGTCACATTTTCTTGCGAGTGTATTCGCACCTTTAAGCTACGTTGCATCGTCTACATACCAACATCCATGAACGGTGCTCCTGTGAGCCAAAGAAGCTCAGTGTCGTGAGGTACTCTTCGCCACTGTGGCAGTTTAAACGATTCTATAGTTGTGTTCAACACGTACAAGAAAGTAGGCACGCGTTGTTCCACTAGAAGCTTTGCTACTTTGTCAAACGGCGCCACATAATGGAAATCGGACAGCAGCTACAAATATACGATCATTAATTATTTCTATTAATACACATTCTCCCGACTGCAGTACGATTAGCTTACATTCACATACTGATCGCGAATGTGCGTAACGTTACTAGGATCCGGCCAGTAAGTGTACATATATTTGATAGCTTCATATACACCCTGCGGGTTCAGAGTGTAATTATATTGGAGAACCAATTCCCACAGTTTTTGGTCGAACGATTCCGGATCTATGATGTACTGGTTCTTCGCTAGTGTGGCGTTGTTATCTGCAATCACAATACCGCAAACTCATCTACTTGGTACCAAAGTAGGATATTCTTCCAAGACATTTTTATTCGGATAATTAATAAACTGTTATTCGTTATTCAATAATTTAATTTAAATATCAACAATTTTTCGCGAATCGAAAATACTTTTTGGATGTACTGTACATATACTTCGGTTGAACAGGTCAAAAGTTCAGTCTCATATGGGTCGGTAAAGAAGGAGCACACTGTAGTTTACCGATTAAGGATATCGACGGGGCCAAGTCTCGGTTGAAATCGCAAAGCAACTGTTTCCCCGACGGATTCAGCTTGATACTTGCGAATAACAAATAAGGGGGTTTATCCGTTATACTCTGCTCTTGCTACTTGTTACTTACATAATATGTACGCTGCCTCTTGTGTGGTCACGCCAGCCATGTACGCCAAGTTATGTTTGTACCTGTGTCTTTTTATGCTGTCTTCCGGTGTTTCGATGAAAAAGTGCCAATCCGACGTTCTCCACTCTTCGTAGAGATTATCGCTGGGCACGGTAAAGTTGTAATCGAACACCGGTGCCCATGGAAACATTCCAATATGCGGCTTCAACTTGGGATTACCAAGCTCGAGGAAATTTCGTCCATCTTTCAAGCATTGAATCAATTTCCAGCTGCTCTCTATGCTACATCCCAGCGTTTCAGCGTATACTTTGGACGTATTCTGGGCTCTGTACTTGTCCATGATAACTGCCCAATCCGCCAACGGGGAACCCGACTGAGCAATCACTTTCGAGACCATGTCTCTTGTTCTGGGAGCAAGCATAAGCAGTCCGGCGCTAGCAGCACCGGCGCCCGGACCAAAAAGTGTGATCGCGTCAGGATTCCCGTTGAAAGCTCGAATATTATCGTATACCCATCTTAACGCCATCGCTTGGTCCAAGAGCCCATAATTCCCAGGACTGTTCTCGTCTCCGGTGCTCAGGAATCCCAACGCGCCTAATCGATAATTAATCGACACTACAACAACATTGTAAAACGCCGCTAACATGTGACCAGGGAACAGGTTACTAGCTCCATGAGTAAATTCCCCGCCGTGAATGTAAAGCATCACGGCATATGGTTGAGCCATGCCAGAACCGATATACGGTGTGAACACATTTAGGTATAAACAATCTTCGTCCACGTCTTTGATTCCTTCGGCGGCGCCAGTGTACGAGCTAGGCTGAGGACAAGCCGGTCCCCAATCAACAGCTTGTAGCAATTGCCAACCTCTATGAGGTCTTGGAGGCCTGAACCGACCCTCTCTTATAGGAGGTGTGGCGTAAGGAATACCCAAGAATACATGGACATTCTTTGTCACTCTTTCTACCGGCAGACTGTAAGGTCTATGTTTTGCTTGTGGATCGTCGTACAGATAAACTTTGAATCCCTGCACTTGGCCATAGGTTGTAGTAACAGTGACGTCTCTGTCCAGCGTCTTTGAGTCTGATCGTTCTCTGCCCTGAAGGTCCTCCCGCCAGCCTCCCAATATTCCAGGCAGCGGTAGTCTAGAGGTGGTGTCCTGAAAATAATAACAATCTATAGAGGATGTCCGATGCAAGAGAGACAAGATGCATCTTCGAATAGAAGATTAGAAATCCATGACAAAAATGTATAGGTCAAGTATACAACTGGAGAAGCAGAAGAATTGAAAAATATTGTTGACATTTTCAGATGAGTACAGAAGCGAATATATTTTCATTTAACTCCGGTCTCTTACTTATCAGCAATCCTTTGGTCGCAACTGAAAATCCGGATCCGAATAACCGAAACGAGATATCCGGGTAATAAATGCCCTAATAACGTACAATGACCTATATACATATATAAATAAAAGTAAATTAAAAAATCGAGGTCGAGCGACTATTTGAAACTGTACATTTATCTCGGGAAAGATCGCGGGCAAACTGCGATCACACTGAACGCGGTTTTCGATCGCACGTTACACACACACTGCTCTCGCTTACTCCAATGCACCGGAATTGTTCTCGCGACCGCGCGTCGAGACAAACGATGGATCTCGCTGATGGTCGATCAATTTTGTATTTTCCCGCGACGACCACATCGTTCAAATTTCTCCGACTGCGTTAAAAAAGTTGTCGAATCGCGTCGAACGATAGCAGCGGTGTCGCGCGCGATCGAAAATTCTGAAGCAAACATAACATCGCTGTTACTACTGATGGGAGTGACCCAGTATGCGAGCGCGTCGCGTGTCATCGATTCCGAGGCATTTCGACGCGACGTCCTCGCGTAAACGAGTTTACAATGATCGTCGGATACGATTTTCCACGGTCGTTTTCTACAGGACTCACCTCAAAATGATACCGGTCATCCGGCAGTCTCGGTGGTCCATTGTAAACAGGGTCCAGGTAACTGGGACGGTGCCCGTACCTTCTATCCTTGTAAATATAGGTGTTGGACCTGTGATCGGGCCCGTTAGGGGGCACATAGACTCCGTCTCGGCCATAATATCGGCTACCGCCTGGTATTTGTTCTTGACACAGCACGGCAGACGTCAGGAACCACAGAGAAAAGCAGACGCGAACGATCGGCCATCGGCGCAGCCTGCACACGGCCATCTTACCGCGTGCTATGCCGTCCCGTGCTACGGTACTAGCGTTTCACTGGAATCAGAAAGAGAGAGAAAATGGTGGGGGGACAGGTGGGGTATGTCCGTGTGCTACCATAAAGAGAACGGGCGCGCGCGTGTGACGCGTTCACATAAACGTGCTCACGTCGAAAACCAGGGAACTCGGTCTCGACGAGAAACTCGCCGCGAACTGGGGAAAAGGGAAAGGCGATACGAAAGTAAAATCCTACACGTAGACGACGACAACGACGCGCGTCGTACGTACGTTCATTGAGGAACTGCAACGAGTTCCTCGTAAAAGGTTATACCAGCAGGAACGTGTTTTCCACGGTGAAACACAAGCGAACGGTACCCGGCGCAATCGTTTCGAAACCGACGATGGTCACGAACGACACGCGAGCGGGCCGACACCCTGCTTGTAGTCCGTCACGATTCACGATTCGAAAAGAATGTTTTTCTCGCCTGTACTCATCGGGCAGATGGGTCGGGCCCCTGAAGACCTGGCAGAAACTCGAAATATGACACTTGAAATAGTGTAGAAAGAAATCTGTTGACTCACTCGTCGTGAGTCATGCACCTTTACCATATTAATAATTGTTCAAATAGATGGTCTTACATTCGGCAGAAGAGCAAAATTTTTGCCGATATATCTGCACGTATATAACGTACGTTTTCAAATTTGTTTCAAGGGGGCAGTGTATTCGAGGATTGCGACAACGTAAAGTTGAGAAATTTCGAGACAGCCCCTTGCGTAGGCAATCGTAATACATGTTAACTTTTGAAGCCGTAGTATGTAAAGTGTTTCCATGAATTGTAGTTTTTAAACAATATATTGTTTTAACGGTGTTCTAAGAGTAGGTATACACAGCTATTTTATGATATTTTTAGAGAAAAGTATGAAATTATTTGAGGAAATTGATGAATGCACGGTTGTGCTATCGGTTGCCTATACGCAGGGGCACACAGAACAAAGTATCGTCATATTTATGAAAAATACGTTCGAAAACTGTTACTATAACATTTATTCCCGGTTATCGACAATTCATAAACTATAAACAGATAGAATACTGCTCAAAGAATTAACATTCGGAGTAAGTTGATGTTTAAAAAAAATACAGAAAATTACGTAAGATATTACACGGTGCGTGCTTGGTTGCATGCATACAGGGGCCCGTAACGAGAATCCTATTGATAGAAGAAAGATTGTTATTTTAGCGTTCACTGTAACTTACCGATGACGTTTAATATCGATCGATGGTCCCGTTCGTACGTTATCCAGAGCTTGGTTGCGACATTTCAACGGGAAAAGCGTTTCCAGCGAATCCTCCGAGGGAAAACGTTGTTCGGTCCAACGTTCCGTGGCCACTGAACGGTAATGCAACACTCGCGTGCAAACACACGCTGCGATCGGCCGCCCACTCGCCAGTAAATACACGGTACGACGTGATCGAGAAGCGTGATCCACGGTTGCCTACGATCGTCGAAGTATGTCGTCGCGTGAATGGATGAGTCGGTACGCCGATGCTCTATCCGGTACGGAAAATGTTACTAATTAGCCGTTCGCCCGAACGGGATCGAATTTACTGAACAAATACGACTGCAACTCGAAACCGGAAATCGAAGAAAACCGTGCGCACTTTGGTACACTACTGCGAGTACGTTAACAATTTTACAGAGATTACTGGTTCGGGTAACGGACATGCTTATCGGAATGAGTATACCTGGAGAGATTAGATCAGTGATGCTCATCGCGATGGTATGAGAGGTCTTTGTCCTGCGCGTTCCCGACGTTCCTCATTTATTGAACTAACGAATTAAATTATTGTAGGTAGACCGGCCATGATTTGGATTGCTAGAGCGACAAGAAAGATGAACTTGACGATGAATTATTTGAAATAAAGTAGATCTTCTATCTTTTGGGCGATCGACGTTAATAAACAATTGCACGTCGAAGAGTCGGTCACGAGTTAAATAAACGATTGCAAATAACGTTAAGCGCGCGGATGAGAGAGCATTCATTTTCCAAGTAAGAATATTTCTACGTCTGCCGCGCTCATGTTTCCATTCGGCTTTTCTTCCACTGTACGCGCAGCTGTCCTCTCCAGCGTCTGGATCGTTTGAAGAGGAAGACGACGGCAAGCTGAAATTACACAAGGAGAATTAATAGACAGCCGAGAAATTTCAATTAATAGGAACGCTCGTTCTCGATGCGACGATGCTCTTCCCGCTTTCGTTTCCGCGAGAAATTATTTGCCAACGCTTCGCGGTCCGTTCGATCTTTCGAGTAGCATAATTGCCATCATTTCATTGTACCCGAGGAATGGGACGTCGAGGTGCCAGATTTACGACGTCTGCGGGTCGAGCGCAAAGGGTTAAAAATGTAAATTGATTTACCGATCGGTGAAAAGCAGAAGTAACGGGAGAAGCGGCGAGACTCGAGGATAACAGACGCTCCGAAGAATTTCTGGAGCCTAACCGGCGCGGCAGCAGGACAAAGCAAACAGTTTTTTGCCGGTCGTCGGCATCTCCCCCGCGCGAGTTCTCCAATTTACAGCAATTGCTGGATTTATTAGCCGGTTCCCCGCTCGACTTTACTTACATGGCCGCGTGTGTACAGTCCCAGTAAAGAACCGAGCAGAGTTTAATTACACGTTATCCCCTTGGAATCGTCACGCTTCGAGCAGCACCGGGGTCTGGGTTCTGGCGACCGAGAAGCGCATAAAGAAAGGTCGCTGAATCGTCTCTGGAAAACTTGAGAAATAGCAAGTTAATCGTTAGGGGTAACCAAAACCATGCGTCGACGATTCGGACCAGTCTTTCAAAGTCTCTCACCATAGTCTGCCTACTATAGAAACGATATCCTTTGTGATCCGCCAGGTACATGTTTTATAAAAACGTTCGTTTTTGTTGGATCTGGTCGCGTTTGCTTTTCGACGAGAAACGCAAATTTCCTGAACTCGATTGAATCGTGCGGCTGTCCTTGTCCGACGTTCGCGGAAAGTTGATTTAAATGAGAGCTATTATGCTCGTTGTTCGTGTCCCATGGTGCGTGTATCCTCCTTTTGTGGTAACTTTTACGGTGGAGTAGTCTTTGAACGCGTGGGAATAAGAACGTTGACGGAATTGTCATCTTCGAGGTGATCAGCGTATTCGACGGCCGGATTTCCATAGCAAAATGTATTAATCGATTCCACGGTGATGGTACAACGATCTTTTCATCTCAGAAAATGTTCTGTCTGTAAATAACAAATAAGATGAATCAATTATTACCTTACTGCAAAGTCCTGTTTGGTTTTAACTAATTCCGTCATACGGTTCGTCAAGCTTTTTCAATAATTCCACCGATTTTACAGACATGGCCTACTGTGCGACGGTGGACACGCGAACAATTACTCGAACTCGAGTTTTCAAGATTTTGAAACGACGAGTGTCCCGGATCTACGATGTCGGGGGTGGGGCGACGAATCCCCGACACGTGGTTGGGTTCTTCGAGTTCTGCAGGCGTGCAGACGTGCAGGCAAGGCACAGATGCACCGGTGGTCGAAGGGTGGGGGCGTTGCGGCGGTGGCGGAACGGCTCGATGGGGCCCCACTTGTTTCGTCGTAAGGTCGGCTTGTCACTCGAGAGTGCGTTGCCATTCCGGCAACATCGGTCGTGTCCGTTCGCCAGGGTACTTTCTCGTGTCTCTCAGCCGCGAGGACCGTCTCTCGAGAAACCCCTGAAAAAACAGAGTGTGTCAACGATCGTCGTTTCGTACAACTATCTACAATTTTGCCGGGAGTGTTTGCTTGCCGGTTCACCGGGGTGTGCGAGCACAGTGATACAGTTACGAAGAATGCTCTGACGGTTTTACGAACACTGAACGATACCGATACGATTGTTACACGCTTCGAAGGTCCAGAGTTCTTGGTAATTGGATCGGTGAAAGCCAACCGGCACGGAAAAAGAGATCATGGCTACGGAAACGCTGTCGCGAGAGCTGGACGCGCACATTATCACCCTGCTGACGAGGATCTCCGCGCTCAGGGAGAACAACGCGGACATAACCGAGCGGAAAGCGCCGATGTCGATCGAGGCGCGAAGCCTCGAGCTCTGGAGAGCGGTCGCCGTCGAGTGCTTCGCCACTTTCCTCTTCAGCCTAGTGGTTTCCGGCGCCGCAGCATCCTCCGCGGTCTCCGGCAGCGGACTGTCCGTCCTCGCCATCGCTGTCGCCTCCGGGTTCGCCATCGCCGCGATTTCTCTCATCTTCGGACACATTAGCGGTAAGATACCATCTTCAGTCTCACTTAACCCTTTACACTAGTTTACAGTTTCAAGCTCGACACGCACGAACGAGTTTGCAGATGAAATTGAACCTCGTTTTGGTCACACTATTATGCGATGTATTCGATAGAATTAAATTTTATATGTAAATACTAGTGTGAGAACTTTTAACGATGCTGCACAGTCGTTATTCGGACGCAGAAGATTAAATTCAGCGAATCTGCCTCTACAAATAACGTCGTCCTTTCTCGCGTTTCGAACAACCAAGCACAGGGCATGTACCTGAGCGTTCCCCTAATCGTTCGGAGACCGTGAATGATTTTAGACGATGCTTGCAGTACGTTTAAAACCTACACGAATCTACGGTAATTGTTCGAACGGTCCCGGAGGGTTTAAAGTAGTGGTAGGCGTCCGTTTCTGTACTTGGAACCGTAAACGCTGTAAACGACATTATTTGTGGAGCAACGATACGGGTTAACGACGCCAAGACGAGTCTTCCGATGGAAACATGACGATGATCGCAATTGTCGCGTTCGCAGCCGGTTGTGATAGCTTGTCTCGATTGGCTCGTTATCCGATTCTAACTGCCGATGGAAATATAGCCTCTTGGTACGCCGATTCGGTATTTCCGGCTTGCTATCAGCGATTCTCGTATTCCACGTTTATTTTGACTAAACATTTCTAACCGCACGGCTATCTTTAACGCTAGACCTACCTAAGAACTCTAATACTTCTTTAAAACAATAACAGGATTGAATAATAATCGTAAATTATGAACGTCAGGTCTCAACCCGTAAACCTAACATTGATATTAAATTTACCGAGCACTAAAATAGCTAGAATGTATTATCTAATAAAACACAATGTAATTAAAATGTAGACCTCGTACGATCTTGATTATTATATATTATTCATTGAATAAATATGCATTTTCAATAGAGACATCTTTACAATTTTAGTAATTGCAATATGCATAACTATTTTCAATCGAGGCATCTTTCAAATTTTAATAATTGTGAAATAGAAAACTTGGAAAGGGTTGCGTGATCGCGCGTAGGAGCCTAGCGTTAAAGTTTTCGATCGAAATGGATCCAGTCGTTCGTTGAAAATTCGGAACAAACGAATTTCGTATTTGAAGATTTTCCAGTCGATTCGGCCAGGCTTTCGGTAGAAGCTTCGAATTTTTTGGTTCTCTCCATGCGTGCCCTGTAATAAAAAGAAAGCGGAATGTGAGCAAACGTGTCGAAAATATTCGATGGGACGCGTAGGGGCGAGAATTGTCGCTTTCGACACTCCGAGCCCGTAAACCGATAATAAAACGATAAAACGCTTATGCGCGCAGGTGGCCACGTGAATCCAGCTGTCTCGGTGTCTTTCGCTCTCTGCAGAAAGATTTCTCTGCTCCGCGCTGCTCTCTACATCGCCGCACAATGTGGAGGTGGAATAGCCGGCGCAGCCATGCTTTATGGGTAAGTTCACCTGAATCAAAGGAAAAACAAATTGTTTCTTATTTTGTTCCTTTCGCGATGCGTTATTTATGGTTATCGTTATAGTTATAAATGTTGAGAACTAGGAACGAGCGTACTTTTTGAAAGATAGGAAAGGATATTGCGTGAAAAATGGCTCGCGCCACGATTCCTTATCGCGAAGAGGTCTTTGGGCGAGAGATAAACCGAACGTTAGGGATTCTTCGACTGCGGTGTGCGGAAGAGAAGCGCAATGCCAAAGAAAAAGCAAGATATCCGATCTCCGAGAGAGCAGCTGCCAGATATGGCAGTCGAGGACTCTTTGGCTGCTTCGTTTCGTCTAAAAAAATAAACAAACATATATTTAGCACGCCGTTGCCTCTTCTGATTCTCGATCGAAGTAACGTACGCGAGGTATTTCGAATATTCAAGCTTTCAACAATCAAACAAATATCACAGAAAGAAAGTTGTAGGACTGTAGCGAGTTAGACTTCGACAAAGATTAGATATTGGATCGTATCGACCAATCAATACTAAAAGACAAATGTTACGAACTATTAATAATATCAAGATACTAATACGATCCGCAGGTTCGTTACATTAGGTTGTTAGCAAAGTTTGGAACGTAGGTAGAACTGTCAACTGTTGAACGATGTAACAGTTGTAACCTAGATGCGAATGACTGTAGTACTTCCAAAAAAAGAACCAACGCCATCTCTTGCAATAACGCGTCACAACTTCTTCGACAGTCTTGTGCATCGTTTTAAGACGCAAAGCTGATTTCCAACGTCTCGGTTGCTCCTCATTCGCTCTGCAACACGAAATACGAGAGTTCGAACGTCGAACATTGTCTTTGATCGGAGTATAGGAAATTTCTTCAAAGTGTTATTAATCTGCGAACCGCCGAAGGGTCCGTAATTGGACGAGCGAGACCGGTCCCGATCATGTTGCGGAACGAGATCTTCCTCCGAGGATCGGCCCGCGGCTGCGACTCGATTCGTGCACGTGCCGTGGTCCCGCTCGTGCGTCGAATATCGCGAGAGAAAAATGGAGAAAAAGTGTGGCCCTGGGGGGCACGACCGGATCCTCGGCTCTGCCCCCGTTGCCAGCGTTCCTCGTTACATCGACCTCCGGGTATACCTGGTCACAGTTTGGCTTGTGCCACCATTTATTTCGTTCCAACGACGCCTTCCACAACCGTCCGAGCTAAAACAATCCAAAACAGGTATATACTCTTTCTTGAACGCTGTATGGCAGATTACACGGTGTCCCAAAAATGTCGGATTACCTTGAAAGAGGCGATTCACGAGCTTATTCGAACTTACGTTTTTGAATTACAAACATGTTACATAATCTCCCAGGTAATAACAAAATACTGTTCACGTGGTACGTGAAGTTGCCGTTGGTCGAGCCGAAATACGTCCGCTGCAGCCGCGTTCCGATTGGTCCATGTTTTTCGAAGATGGCAAAATTGTTCTCTTTCAAGGAATTTGGACACTTTTGGAACATCCTGTAATTTACAACAAAAACGAATAATTGAAATTGCAAAACATTGCAAAAGAACGTTTCTAGAAAGTCTTCTCTGCAAAGACCCGTAAACACGGAGGTGTGGGCAGAGAGTACGTAAGATCGAGATGGCACACGTACAGACGCTCGAGATCAAACGCGATTCGGTTGTTAAATAACAATCGCGCGAACGGTGTTCGAAGTGTAAGGCTGATACAAAACAGGACATTCAACGTGGAAACGTCGAAATTTCGTGAACAGAGTACACAAGGGTTAAAGTCGAAAGGCTTCTCGGCGCGAGGCTCCAGATGCTCGATTTAAACAAAAAGAAAAGGAGGCGGGGGGCAGCGACGGCTAGCGAGAAGATTAGAGAGAGAGAGAGAGAGAGAGAGAGAGAGAAGAGATTGAAGAGCAAGCAAAAGCGAGGAAGGAGAATGGGCTGAAAGAGGCACGCGTAATTGGCAGCAGCGAGAGAGGAGTGGGACGGGGGAGAGAAGCTTCTTCGAAGTCCGAGCACCTGCCTCGTTCCTCGAGTCCTGCGGCAGGCCACCGCCTCGCAGCTGCCGCAGATGTTTCGTGGACCAAAAAAGATCTGCGAGAAGGTGAGCTTCGGGAGAGAACGAGAGACAGAGAGAGAGAGAGAGGGAGCAAGATAGAAGGGAGGGGGCGAGGAGAGGCCGAGGGATCCAGCGTGTGTGCACCAAAGACCAAGATAATGAATACCTATGCATGCCAAGGTGGGACAAGTTTCACGACGCGATCGGCTCGTTGAAGGGGAGGACATGCCGTGATCCGGAGGGCCCGGGCAGATGTTTCCCCGCGTTTCCGAGGATCATTGTCCTCCCCATCCCCTTCGCCCTCCTCCGCCGCCGCGGCCTGCTTCTCCCGTTCTTCTCTCTTACACTGTTTCCCGGCATGCCTCTGGCTCTTCCCACTTGTAACCTCAAAATTAACCCATTTGCATCATTACTGTATGTACTAAGTGTGCTCGCGCTTTATTTTTTCTTCCGGTCGGGGCGTGTGCACGGAATTATTGTGGTCATGTAGGCATGCACAAGTCGAGTCTCCGTCTGCATCCTCGTTTACGTTCTCAGCGAAATTCCATTTGTGGTTTCTTTGTTTTTCAGACATTTATCTTTGCCCAATGTTGCAAACGGTTAATTCCAATAAGGGCGGGTCGATGTTGAAACGGAACGAAACAAACTGTGCGTGAGGTATTAACGAAATTTCTTTTTTATTTGAAAGGCCCGTGTACGCCATTATGCAGGGAATATGACATCGTTGAGGCACGCACCCGAAAGGTCCAATTTTCAATGACTTCGCCGCATAGACCCGACTGAATTTGAGCGATGGCCTGAGCTACGTTGACTTTGAGGGCATCAATACCATTACGACTCATTGGCATAGACCTGCGACTTCGGAAAAGCCCACGAGGAAAATATTATTCGTGTAAATGCGATTCGACGTTGCAAGGATTGTTATCCGGAAATAGGGACTCTGTAGGTGTACCAGAATTTTTTAAAAACCTGATACAGTAAATATTAATTGTAATCGCGGAGGATCTAGGATGCAGGCGGAGAGTATCGATGAATTTTGTGGGGTCCAGAACGGATAGGGGCGTTACCGTGCTCTGCAACCCTCCTGCGATATTCTGGGGTCCACGAGCATGCTCGCAACCTGCGCGAACCTGTGACCCTCTACAGGTTCAAGCACAGGTAACACTGTAACGATTGCGGAACAGGTGATCGTGCTCGTTTGAATGGTAAAAATAGTTCAAATATTATGAATTGATTTCGAATCGGGTTCGTCAGTGATTTTAGAACAATGATTTTAGGAATCTAACTTCGAAAGTTGGACAATTGAACGTAACCCGATAGAAGTTGGAGGACTGCTTCCGGTTTCCGACACCGAAAAATAAATTCAAACTAAAATACCTAAAAACAAAGATGGCAATGCTCGTACGATTCCACAGGGGCACGGAATTATGCGTTCGCGTATCGTGGTTGATATCGTGACAAAAAATATAGAAGAGAATGTTTGCTATCGTGGCGAGTACGGACCAGTCATCCCTTAGAGACGAGAGCCACCCTCTGACCGCCATACGACCGCACAAAGAGACAACAAGTGCGCGATATGTACCGAAATAATAATCGAACAATGCTCTAGTTAACCGGTCGAGTTCGTCATCCCTCCAAGGATGCAGTTTCTCTCTCTCTGGGGACCGGGGAAGCAAAAAAAAAGACCAGAGAGAGGAGAGGAGAGAGAGATAGATGGAAAGAGAGAAAGAGGGGTGGCGCCCATATTCTTGCATCTGTTGCGAACGAGTCACGGCAGCGGCGTTTGTAAAACACGTATCCTTGCATCGTCGCAGCCGAACGACAGGGGTTGATGCGCTGCCCCCACTGCGACAGTCCGCTCTTGCACCCTGGAATATAAATAAAAAGGGAAATAGAGACGAGAAAAGGGCCCGGAGCCGATAAATCGTAACGCCGGAGGCGGGATGGGTAACCAGATATTATGGAAGAATCGGAAACCGCGAGTCTAACCAACCGTAAAGAATTTACTATCACCGAGCTACAAGATTTTCCCATTACACCCAATGTGCCGCCATTTTTCTTCTTTTTTCTGTTTGGAGCCTAGACGATTTTTTAGAGGCGACTTTTTGGAGAACACGTTCGCTCTTGTTCGACGAGGAACAAACTTTTGGACGGTCGAAATTTCAAACTATCGACGCTGAAACGAACCGCATGATACGATAAGAGGAGAACTACGTTATCGAGTAACTAGCAATTGTTATTGATAACGCCAATGATTTCTGTAAATCCAATACTTGCAACTAGCGTGGAACGCATAGTATGGCAGTCGACTAGCAGTCGTTAAAGAAGTAAAATGATAAATGGGAAAAAGCAAGGAACGACACAAAAGAACCGCAATTTTCCGAGATACGCTTGCCGAGGTTTCTGGTTGAATTAGCTAGGCGAGGAGGAGAGGAGGGACTCCAAGGTATAAACCTATTTGTCAGGGGAGTTTGCCACCACGGACCGAGGAAACAGCTGTGAGGAAGCAGGTGTGTTGTGACGTCGAGCCAGACACGCTGTGCGCGTGGCTCGCCGGATGTCCAGCGATGAGACAGCCCCGTCGCACGTTTCCTGCCCTCTCGAATCATTGGCAACGCGTTCCTCTTTCAAAATCACGCGCTCACCCCCTGTATCGACTGCTTATTCTTCGCCTAAACATCTTCTTAAATCAATAGTTCAAGCCTTCGTTTTTCACTTTCAAGAACTTTCTCTATTTTCAGGAACCTTTCCTATTTGCAAGATCTTCTACTTTCAAGAACTTCTTCTACTATCAAGAACTTCCTGTATTTGCAAGAACTATTTCTACTTGCAAGAACTTCTTCTACTTTCAAGAACTTCTTCTACTATCAAGATCTTCTTCTACTTTCAAGAACTTCTTCTATTTGCAAGAACTTCTTCTACTTTCAAAAATTTCTTTTACTTGCAAGAACTTCCTCTCTTTGCAAGAACTTCTTCTACTATCAAGATCTTCTATTTTCAAGAACTTCTT
>CM052089.1:20404193-20439113 GCA_028453745.1 Agapostemon virescens
CATAGATCATGGACCTCTTTCAAAATGAAGCTTAAAATTCTATTTTTTACATTCCAATTTGTAACAACATTATTAGACAATATTATTGGGGATGCATTGCTAATCCGCAATAAAAATTTCTGTGAGCGTTGAAAGACCCATTAAAAAGTTTTCAGTCATGGATCATAGGCTTTACAAAAATTCTGAAATAATCGCCGGTCGATAAAGTGTTAATAACTCGACTGAAATTCAAACTTGGTCTGTCTGCCATCGTTTTGAATTGTTCGCTGCAGACTACAGGTTGCTCGGCTTACTCGCTGACCGGCGAACCCATCGCGGTCAGTGCCAGTGGCGTAACAAAGGTCACGTGCCTGTGACCCCATAAGATTGCACGAGGCGAGAAAATTAACGGGGTTTTATGCAAAGGAAACATAGGGGGTCCGCGGTTGCACCGGCTAATATAAACATTACTCTGCGGGGACCGGGTCTCCGCAGGGTGCCGGAGTCTCGGTGTCGCTCGCAATGGGAAAATCATCTGTGCATTGTGTCGCGGACAGCGTAGTTGTCGTAAAACGACGCCATATGCGTCGCCCAATGACATCTCGAGGCCAATCGATAATCCTCCACGCGAGTTCCCACTCAATTGTTTTTAACAAACCGAGATTCGAAAGGCTGAACGATATACAGGATATTTCACGTAACTCGACCACTACGAAGGTCACACATATTGCACCTCATTTTAAAAACCTTTCGTAATTTCAGTCAGCAAACTGTTAATAACGCTGATCGTTTCTACGAGCGAAACAAGTGAAACGCACGCGAAGCACGCAACGTTCGCGCTGCATTCAACGCGTTGAGAGATTTCTGACATAAATAACTATTAACAAATCGCAGAAAAATAATCTGGTTAAAGAAAATATTGCTAACTGTGCGGCATATTTCTGTTACAGGGTAACCACGCCATCGAACACGCAAACTTTAACATCCCCCGGCCGATTGAACGGAGCCATCGAGAGGCTCCTCGTGGAACTGGCGTTGTCCGTGCTGATCGTTCTTGCTCATTTCACCTCGGAGTCTGCGAAAACGCTGCCGATGTCCATATCCTCGAAACCAGCTGGCGTGTTGGCCGCAGCATACACGGCGGCCACCTTAGTTTCGGTGAGTGAAACCTTGCTTCGAACGCGTTCCCCTGAAACGAAGACAGAAAGAAATTAACGACGATACGGTAAAGTCGCGTTAAACGCCACCACACCGAGCGCTAAACGTTGCACTTATCGTGGACAAACTAGTAGCGGGGATAAAGGAAATGAACCATATACAATGTAACTATTCTATGTAAAAAAATACGTCTCGATTTTGGAATTAAAATTGCATGGAGTGCAAAGGGTTAACGAGTAGAGTAGGTGTTTCGAGAACGGGCAGGCATTAATTGGCTAAGGAGTAAATTGAAAGTCGGCGGGCAGATGCCGGGGCTGTTGCTGCGAGGGCTAACGAGGCCCGAGGGTTATCTTTCTGGAGCCCGAAACCACGAGGTCCCCACCGGAATCCCACCGGAATCCCACCGGAATCCCGTGATAGCGGTCCACCTTTCCCCCGTTCCTCTGGACTAACCGGTCTATCCGAGTCGTCTCTCTCGATCTCTTTCGAATCGGACCCACGTCCGCGTCTTTAAAGAGCACCTGCGCTCTACGAGCAGGCCTGACGAGCGGCGGCAGGGGGCGAGAGGGGTTCCGGGGCCAGAGAAACACGATGGAAGGAGAGAAAAAGAAGAAAGAACTCGATCTCGATGCCACCTGCTCCGGAAAGTGTGTGTACAATGCAACCCGTAAAAAGAAGCGCGAAACTACTGCGCCGAAACGCTTGCACCCGACGCTCTCCGGTGTCCTCCGAGTATCCGATGTCGACTTCCGATCCGACGGAGTATCGTCTAAACCCGGTGACATCGATTAACCGATCGCGTAACCAGGAATCGCGGCTCGTTTCCCTGGACGTTGCCTGCTGGCGCGAACGGTGATCCTAATTCGTTCACGATGACGCAACCAGTTGAATAATCTTTCCTCCGAGTCCCTTCCTCCTGGCGATCGATGACTCTGTTGCTTCGTTGATCCAGACTAAGCGTTGCCGACTATTTCCTTGGAACTTTCGACGAACCGTCGGCTATGCGTTTCCTCTTGACAACTGTAATAACGAAAATGGTGGTTAGAGTCAGCTCAGGAATTTCGCGTTTCGAATTCCTTCGAACTTTGTTCCTTTAGTCCCGTATAAATCGTAAAGCTAATCGTTCCATCCGTTCCGTTTCAGAGCCCGTTCCTGAATCCAGCCAGAGCCCTGGGTCCGGCGTTCGTGAGCAACCGCTGGGACAATCACTGGGTCTACTGGGTGGGTCCGTTGTCCGGTAGCGCGGTGGCCGCGTTGTTGCACGAGTACGTCCTGAACGCCAAACGATCTAGAGACTCGCGGGACATGGACGACGGGGACAATTCGTCGATGAGGTCCGACGAGGACACCTACGACGACCTGGACAAGCCGACGGGTCCCAAGTTCCCTAGCGCGTACGCCACTTACCGACCCGTAGCAGGGGCAGCTTCCTCCTCGATCTACAGCGCGCCGCCCACGGCGTTGGAGCGCGTCGAATCGATCTACGGTGGCACCAAGTCCTTGTACTGCAAGTCGCCGCCGTTGACCCGGGCCAACTTGAATCGTTCGCAGAGCGTCTACGCGAAATCGACCACCGGCACCAAGGACGGCCTGATGATCCCGAAGCCGGGTCCGCTGGTGCCAGCCCAGAGCTTGTACCCGATCAGGATAGGACAAACCGCGTCCCAGAACTCGAGGGAAGGCCCACCGTCGCAAGTCCCACCCGGCGGCCCGACTCAGACCACTCAGAACCACAACAGCACCAATCAGAACATGCAGAACCAGCTGCAACAGTGTACCCAGAGCATCTACGGGATCAGAGGGATCTCGACCAGTCTGAGCACCCGGGAGAACGGGATCTACGGCGTGTCCACCGGATCCAGCATATACGGCCGTGCTCCGGCACCTCCACCGGCCAACCAGAGCTCGCCGTCGGGCCCCAGTGGACAGAACTCGGGACCAAATCATCACCAACAGCAACAGCAACAACAGCAACAGCAACCGCCGCAACAACAGCAGCAACAGCAACAGCAGCAGCAGCAGCTGACGGCCAATTCCGAAAACACGGCTAACTCTAGGAGACCGGAAAGCATGTACGGTCATATTTCCAGGCGCAGCGACGATTCAGCGTACGGCAGCTACCAGGGCTCCACCAGAGGGAACTACGGAAAAGTGCCCGGACCTCCAGGACCGCCGGGTCCACCGAGCGGACCGCCAGGCCCCCCGCAATACCGAGACCAAGGCAGACCTAGCCCTGCTGGACCTCTGCAACAGAGCCAACAGAACTTTCAAAGGAACTCGCCGAATCCACAGTACTGACTATAAATGTGACCTTGTCGGTGGACTAACTGAGACTGGCAGCCGATGAGGCGTTGATCGACGAGGCGGATCCGGACCGTGCGATCGCGGACGGTCGCGAACGGTCGCTCCGGCGTGGAACGTTCTGACGGGATCAGAGGATCGGCTGGATGCTTGTTCGCATCGGGTCGAAGCCTTGCCTAGAAGCATCCGCGTGTGCCATTTTTCTGTATGTGATGTATGAGAGAAAGGAGGTACAGTATTCGATCCGAGTGTGGACAAACCTCGGGGCTGAAGGTGGTCGTTCATGGTGTAGGCGCCTACGAATAGAAATGAGAAACTGTGTGAGAGTACGTGTGTGTGCCTATGTGTGCCTGTGTGTGTATATGCGCAATACAGGCGACATTTTGGTCTCGAGGTTCGTGCGCGGGATTTCAAAATTTCGGGTCCAGTCGGTCTGAATATTTTCCAGATCGGGATCCTGAAAGTTTGAATACAGTCTCTGCCGCAGACACCATGTATACTTACATACCCGGCTTCGGACAATTGTCTCGAAATCGAGATTAGATTATTTACAAGATCAATGCACCGTGAGGCTACGCCATGTTAGAGGGGAAATATCCAGAAATTCCATCTGTAATATATATGTTATTGTAGTACTTGTTAATTTTTTACTTTACTGTTATTATTTTAAATATTGCTATTCACCATTTTGCATTATCTTGTGATGTCAGTTGCGGGCAGTTGTCCCTGTTATATCCTACAACTACGCCGGGTCTGTAAGTACATGTGATTTAACTCTTTGAGGCTCGGTGGTATTAAAAGAATCCCATTTCTTAACCCTTTGACTGCTATGGGCGCATATATGCGTCCAGCGAAAACCATCGGTATGGCCTATGGACGCATATATGTGTTAATACGCCGCCGATAAGATCTACATTGCGCGCAAAAGTATTCAGTCCCAAACCGCTCACATTAAGCGCTTCAACTTAAAGCAGTTAGCAGTCAAAGGGTTAATGCGTGGATATGCACGGTGGGATATATTCTGATCCACTTGGAAATTTTACAATTGCTACGTGCAATTTTATTTCCTAAAATTCCGTGCCTCAAAGGGTTAAGGACTGCATACATTTCTTGAAATCTTTTCTCGCGACTGACTGCCCCAGGCAGATATCTGTGGCACAATGGGATACGTTACGTCACATTATTTCCACTACAAGGAGAATCGGACCCACGTGTAGTGATAGAGGGGGTAGAATTGTTAGAGGAATGCATGCCCGCACGGCATCCTTGGTCCGATTCTCATAAATATCTGTTGAATATTCTGTTACCCGAAATTTCGGGATCCCCCTCGCCCCTAAGATTTACGTTACCGTAGATCCTTGCCGTTGGGAGGTGTCGGAACGCGAGGGACATCTATTGGCGACCGTGCGAATATGTTTGACGATGTTTCGCACACGGGAACTTTTGGCCACTTTGGAACGGTGACTCGTTGGGTTGCCGTTCGTCGTGCACGATCGTTTTCGTCCTGAAACCGAAAGTCTATCATAAACATTTATTCAATCGAGATTCGTCGCGATTACATGTGAAATTTGATTGCAGTAATTTACCATTATTCTTCGCTCGAGTCGTGCGAACGATCCTCCGGTCGATCATTGACACATTGACTGCCGATTCGTTGACACTCCTTGTCCGATATCTTCGTTATTCGTAATTACACTTCTGATTTGATGCGTTCCTAATAAAGATGAGTTAATTCTGAGTTGAAACGTCGGAAAGACTGAAAGAATTGAAAAGAATTATTAAGGAAAGAAAAACATTTGAGGCTTCAGCTTTTTTGCATAAAAATCCACAGACTATTCAATGTTTGATTAAAAAAAATTAATTTCTTTATCTCGAATCTTGACTCGGTAATTACGCGAAGTTCGGCAGTCAACGCGTCGAACAATGTTTTTGTTCAACGTTCGATTGCGATTCACGAATGCCAAAGGTACAGTTCCCGCCCAAGTTCGCGCGGGAGATTTGAAATGCGAACGCGGGAGACCTCGTTTACGCCTTACAAAAGGGCTAACGAATGGCCGACTTCAGATTGCAATCGTGATTCGAATTGCAACGAAACAATTTCGTTCACCCGACTCGATCGAAAGATGGTAACTGGATCGACAATACAGACTGAGAAGATTCGTGAAAACGGTGTACTGTCATAAGACTGATCTCGCACAATCATTTTGTTAAATACATCAATTACCTTTTTATATATTGGTAGTAGTCATACGCGTCGAACGATCGTCATTAGAGAATATCGTAGGACAGTTTATAGTTTGTACAATCTCGGTTGAACGAAGCCGAAAGTTTTTGCAACTTCCAAAAGCAAAATTTACTATGTATCCTGTCTACTATAGGTGTATTTGCAGAGATGTATACTGGTATTCGATAGAAATATTAAGAAAGCCAGTTATCAAGACGCGAACGTGTTACATACGTTTTGCTTATCGATAAACCCACGAGAACAAGTGTTTTGTATATATTATATATATTTAACTTTGTATTTATTATTTTGTAACGTAGCTGTAGCGTAGAATACGATAATTGTTGCGTTCGTGTACGCGCGTTAACAGGCAAGTTCGACAATAAACGAATCGATGAAAGTGACTTAGAAAATATACAAAAATATGATTTCCTAATTAATTGATAAAATACATACGAATAATGCATCCATAATCGTAAATGTTTTCATTGATCCTAACCCTGGTCTTTCAAATTTTACAACTTGCAGCGCTGATAGTTCACACCATAGAATATCAAAATAGTAGATAGAGAGCGGTGCGTCATCTCCTGTCGATGAAAACAAAAGAAAATTGATTGGGCAATTTGTTGGATACCTTGAACGCGCCTTTTTTGGACATTTTTCTCGAGTATGGATAATTTGGTAAACGTGATTTACGTTATAACATATCTGTATCGAAATAAACGATTGATTCCTCAAATATTTTCTTGATAATATCGCTGTTTAATGGAGCAGGGTCATGTAACTCGATAGTTTTTCCGTTAACACATCATTATCGCCATCTTGCGGCACTAGTCGAATAGTGTACGGGAAATTTCAATTTCGTACTATGCATCCTTTATTTATTTATAAACCATTTGCAACTCGGTGAACTTTACCCTGAAAGTGTCACAAGAAACGAAGAAGACAATTTGAATGTTAAATTGAATAAGGTAACGAGCAGCAATGAGAAACGTTACTCGTTAATTCAAATTCTCCCTCTCGCGGAAGCCGCCACAAGTTGAAGCGGTGGTGTGTCGCCATCTATGAGAACGCAACTTAATCTCTACCTTATCGAACGAGTCTAACCGATAAAGAATTCAAGAAAAATCGACAAGAGCAATCGAATCGCGAGATTATCGCGTGTCCGTCAGTCTACGAATTACCGAAATTGTCGAATTTCCGTACGTTCTCTCGCTGTGTCCTCGGCGTACTTGCGTTCGAGATCAGCTGATGACGTAACACGCGACGAGCGAGTCGCAAAGGAGAAAAAGTTAGTTGTGTGTGCGACTGGTGTCGGTGTTGGTGGGCGCGAGACTTGCGCGAGACGAAGTATGGCGTAGGATATTCTCTGTGGGCCAGTTTCGTCGAAAGTGTCGAACCGTTGATTCGCTTAAGAACTCGGAACCACAACGCGTGTGTTTCTCGTAAACCGTGAGAAACGTTTTCCGGGAGCGTCCCTTTGGCAGCGCAGCGTTGTCGTGCGCGACAACGGTGTTCTCTGGTGTTCGCGAAACCGTGCGAGAGACAGTCCATTTATCGGAGGGACACGAAAAGGACGTCGTCGCGTATCGCAGCAGCATGAGCGTCGACGCGTACGGTCCCAGCAGTCAAACCCTCACGTTCCTCGACCCGGAGGAAGCGGATCTGATCGGAGCGGACACGCAAGGCAGCGAGTTCGACTTCACCGATTTTACTCTACCGTCGCCGAGTCAGACGCAGGCCTCGCAGCACGATGTTGCTCAGAGTCAACCTAGCCAGCCCGTACAGGTTGGTTTTCTGGTTCGTCATATGTTTCTCAAGTTCAACCCTCTAACCTATCCGGACGAGCAATTCCCGTATCGAGGTCCAGCCGTTTCCTCGTGATAAATGCGAGACCCGACCGTCCAGTCCGATTCGCATTTCAGTGACTCTTTAAATTTTAACGTGCACGCACCAAGAACCAGCAGGCGCACGTTCACGCCTCGCGTTCATTTCCAAAACGGTTTTGCTAGAGTTTTCTCTTTTCACTCGAATTCGATAACGAACTGTTGGGACTAACGTACGTTGATCACGCCACGTTCGCTCGAAAACGTGGTTCCATTTCGGAGGCAGATTTTTAAGAATAACTTTCTCGGGATTGAGAGGTTATGTGACATTCGGATGGGGAACATTGTTTCGCATTGTTATGCAAAATGAATTGTACATGTTGCAGGTCTTTTACTTGCGTCAGGCATGATTATCAGACTGCGGATTTTCATGCGTTTCTGACAAGAATCAATTGGTCAAATAGGAAATCGCTGGGTGCGTTAGGAGTCGAATGTGTTTTATGCTATTTTCGAGTTATTATTGTACAAACAGGAAGCGTGCTTCGTGTAACTTTTATTTCTCGCAATTTTTAATTTCGCGTCAAAATCCGTGATCTAATAATTGTATGTATAATCGTATCGGTTGATGTAACGGCGAGAAAACCTAATAGACTTCTATTAACGAGTCTCTGGAAATTGGAGTAAACCGAAGCTTTAATAGATATGTAGTGAATACAGTAAAGGTGTACCAATATTTGGAAGTAATTTATTATATCTTTCAGGTTAACGGAACGAGCGGTGGGTCTTCCTTGGACTTGAAGATTTCTGGAGCTGTGCAAAGTCTCGCCGAATTACAATTCGAAGAAGAGGAGGAAGAGGCATATTATAATCGTGATTTACCCGAACATGCTTGTAAATACTGTGGGATTCATGAAGCATCTTGCGTCGTTATGTGTAATGTCTGCCGCAAATGGTTTTGTAATGGACGTGGTAATACATCCGGATCGCATATCATCAATCACCTTGTCAGAGCTAAGCATAAGGAAGTCACTCTGCACAGGTATTGCATTTTACTCTATGCGCGTTTTGTTTGATCAACGCTTTCACGTTTGTTTTTTGCATATTTAGGGATGGTCCCCTTGGAGAAACAGTACTGGAATGCTACTCTTGCGCCGTTAGAAATGTTTTTGTTCTTGGCTTCATCCCTGCAAAGGCAGACTCTGTCGTTGTCCTACTCTGTAGACAACCGTGCGCGGCTCAAAATTCCTTGAAGGACATGAACTGGTAATTGTTGATTTGAAGAGAAACAAAAAATTCAAAATATAGAGGGACAGTTTGCCAGATGACGCATAAAGAAAATATCGATCAAATTTTGTATATGTCATCTAGTCAACTAATTCTTCTATCTTCTAAAAAACAAAAAGAAGTACTCAAGGCGTTCGTTCGAATTTGAAAAAAGTTATCCTGTTTTAAAGAGTATTTGATCTATTAGGTGAGTCACCGTGCAACGATGTTGTTGCGATTTTGAACGTTCATTGCGCTTTTCAGGGACCAGGAACAATGGAAGCCTTTGATAGAAGACCGCAGTTTTCTCGCGTGGTTGGTGAAAATTCCATCCGAACAGGAACAGTTGCGCGCCCGACAGATTTCTGCGCAGCAGATCAACAAACTGGAAGAATTGTGGCGTGATAACGTAGACGCGACCTTCCAAGATCTAGAGAAACCCGGCGTAGACGAGGAACCGCAGCAAGTGCTGCTGCGGTACGAGGATGGTTATCAATACCAGAATATATTCGGTCCTTTAGTGAAGCTGGAGGCAGATTACGATAAACGCTTGAAAGAGTCTCAAACGCAAGAGAATATCGAAGTTCGGTGGGACGTTGGTCTGAACAAGAAGACCATAGCGTATTTTATGTTGGCCAAAACTGACGGTGACATGAAACTGATGCATGGTGATGAATTGAGACTTCGCTACTTAGGCGAACTGCACAAGCCCTGGTCGGGCATTGGGCACGTGATTAAAATCCCTGACAATTACGGCGAGGAAGTTGGTATAGAGTTGAAGAACAATTCCGGAGCTCCGACGGAATGTATCAGTAACTTTGTTGTTGACTTTATTTGGAAGAGTACGAGCTTCGACCGGTAAGTAATACTACAAGATATTTCGGATTCTTTGGTGCGATCGTATAACCGTTCTAAACACTTTTTCCTTGTAGCATGCAGTTGGCATTACGGAAATTCGCCGTGGATGACACATCGGTGTCCGCTTATATCTACCACAGATTGTTGGGCCACGAAGTGGAGGAGGTTCTATTTCGTTGTCATCTGCCCAAGCACTTTAGCGCCCCGAATTTACCCGACTTAAATCGATCTCAGGTGTACGCCGTGAAGCACGCTGTCCAAAGACCGTTGTCGTTGATCCAAGGACCACCTGGCACGGGTAAAACTGTGACCAGTGCGACGATAGTTTATCAGCTGGTGAAACAAAACGGCGGACCAGTATTGGTATGCGCTCCATCCAATACAGCCGTGGATCAACTCACAGAGAAGATACACAAGTCGAATCTGAAAGTGGTGCGACTCTGCGCGAAATCGAGAGAGGCGATCGACTCTCCCGTGAGTTTTCTGGCCCTACACAATCAGATCAAGAACATGGAGACCAATACCGAATTGCAGAAGCTTCAACAGTTGAAGGATGAGACCGGTGAGTTGTCGAGCGTCGACGAAAAACGCTACAGGCTGCTAAAGAAAGCGGCGGAGAAGGAACTATTGGAAGCAGCTGACGTGATTTGCTGTACCTGCGTCGGAGCAGGCGATCCGAGGCTCCATAGACTGAAATTTCATTCGATCCTCATCGACGAGAGTATGCAGGCAACGGAGCCCGAGTGCATGGTGCCGGTTGTGCTTGGAGCCAAGCAGCTGATTCTCGTTGGCGACCATTGCCAGTTAGGACCGGTGGTGATGTGCAAGAAAGCCGCGAGAGCAGGCTTGTCTCAGTCTTTGTTCGAGAGGCTGGTCGTCCTTGGAATCAGACCCTTCCGTTTGGAGGTGCAGTACCGTATGCACCCGGATTTGTCGCGCTTCCCATCAAACTTTTTCTACGAAGGATCGCTTCAGAACGGCGTCTGTGCCGACGAGAGAAAGTTGCTGAAGATCGACTTTCCCTGGCCCGCGC
Source organism: Agapostemon virescens (assembly GCA_028453745.1). NCBI lineage: Eukaryota > Metazoa > Arthropoda > Insecta > Hymenoptera > Halictidae > Agapostemon > Agapostemon virescens. The sequence continues at coordinate 20,414,836 of CM052089.1, forward strand.
CGGACAAGCCCATGTTCTTCTATGTCACCCAAGGACAAGAAGAAATCGCCGGCAGCGGAACGTCCTACTTAAATCGAACCGAGGCGTCCAACGTTGAAAAAATAGCGACGCGTTTTCTGCGTTGCGGCGTGAAACCCGAGCAGATCGGCGTAATAACACCATACGAGGGACAAAGGGCTTATCTGGTGCAATACATGCAGTACCAAGGCTCCCTACATTCGAAGCTCTATCAAGAGATCGAAGTGGCCAGTGTAGACGCGTTCCAAGGTCGAGAGAAGGATATAATAATTATGTCCTGTGTGAGATCAAACGAGCACCAAGGCATCGGGTTCTTGAACGATCCAAGACGATTGAATGTCGCTCTGACACGCGCTAAATATGGTATAATCATCGTAGGAAATCCAAAGGTGCTGTCGAAACAGCCGCTCTGGAATCACCTATTGAGCTTCTACAAGGAACAGAAAGTGCTGGTCGAGGGACCGTTGAACAATCTGAAAGAATCGATGATCCAGTTCGCCAAGCCAAAGAAACTTGTCAACGCTGCGAATCCGGGATCACATTTCATGTCCACGTCCATGTACGATGCCAAGGAGGCTCTGATTCCGGGATCGGTATACGATAGATCCGGCACCCAGGTGAACGGTACGCAGAACCATAATCCGTATTATCAGAGGAACCTACCGTTGGATATATTCAGTAGGACTCACGACACGATCAGCTACATCAGCCCGGAAAGGGCACAGGCGGCTATGAACAACGTGCCTGTTCCGGTGGGTATGTTCATGAATATGGCTCACGTGCCACCAAGATTCTACAATCAGCATCAGCAAGCGCTGCAAGCTAGACAGAATCAACGAAACCGACGCGGCACTGCCCTGTCCAAAAACAAGCAGGGGCCGCGTATGGGCAAACTGAGCCAAACAGAGCAAAACACCCAACCGTATAGTCAGCCGGGTCTGCCGTTGACCCAGGGTACGACTCAAGGCATGTCTCAACCGGGCTTCAGTCTTTCTCAGCCTGGGCTGAGCCAAGCAGAACTCTCGCAGGACTCGTTCGCAGTTGGCGAATTCCAATCGCAGATGGACGGCTTGTTGTCGCAGGACTCGACCTATCAAGGTGATCGAAGTGGTTTTTATCAGTCAGGACAGTCACAAGCTGGGGGGCAGTTCTCCCAGCCATACTGAGCCGAGACCGTACGGCTGAGCAACGCAATTGCTATGCAGCGTCGCGGGAGCGACTGAAGGCTCGTTCGACAAATTCTTCTTCGACCAACAAACCACAAATCACTAACTGCGGAAAACGGTAAAACGGCTCGATACGATCGAGTACGATTATTATGCACGCAGTCGTCGGCGTTAAAGAGGGTTTTAAAATCAACAACAAACAAAAAAAAGCAACAACAGCAAACAACAACAGATGAGGAGTTCGTCGCGAAAAGAAAAAGAACAAAAAAAAAACGAAAATGGGGAAAAAAGAACCGGAAAAAGCGAACCGTCGATGCGAACAAAAGAAAAAGAAAAAACATTGAAGACTGGGGGAGGGGGCGAGAAAGAACAACAACAGAAACGAATGGCAAAACATCGTCGGGGGATGAAACAGTGAGCGGCGACACGGCAAACGGTAACAAAAAAAAATAAATAAAGGGGGTTCAAGACTGGGAGACGACACACAATTCACCACCAAAAAAAGAAGAGAAAACGAAAGAAAGACAAGAAAAACCACTAACTCACCGTGACACGCGCTTATCGTGAACGGACCGTTTTATCGCGGGGATCGAGTGACGCTAGAATTACAAGAAGCAGCAACAAACAACAGCAACAGCAATAACAACAACAACAAAAAAGTCAAAATATTGAAGAAAAAAATTAAAAAGCAGCAATAATGAGTATAATAATAATAAACAATAATGAATGAATAATAAAGAGAAAAGAGGATAACAACGGGATGTGTAACGCTTCGTGACTCGACCAGATTACGACAAAGTGTGCCAATATAGTAAGTTCAACGTACGACAACGCACGAATTTCTCAGCACGAGGAAGGGGGGAGGAGAAGACGTAACGTCGCGAATATTAATAGTTCACGGAAACCGAATGGGAATGAGAGATAAATCGGAGATAATAATGTATATCGGAATATCGATGGGCGCGTCACGTGTCTTACCGATCTCCCTCTGGAGCAGCGGGAGGGGGAGGAATGCTTCACAAACGAGACGGGTCACGAAAGTGTTCGAATACTTCCGGTGAAGGAATCGCGACGAACGACGCACAAAAGAAGCATCGTATCGGGATATATACGTGTTTCGGCTAGTACAGTTGTCGAGTCCAAGAGAGAGAGAGAGAGAGAGAAGAAAAGAGAGCATAGTTTGGATGCGAACCCTTTTAGCAGTCACGTTAAGGGACATTTACTATAAGCGCGAGTTGTTACGAGGACTAGTCGAAACGGTGTCGCAAAAAGGTATATCTCTTATTCCGGATGATCAGCGTGCCTGTACGTTCTCTTCCGTGACCTTTGGACAACGTCTGTTTATAGTAAATGTTTCGTAACCGTTCGCTGACTCGATCGGTTAGCCTTTAATCTTCGACAGTGCAATTCAGCTGATTCGAATCGTATCACGATCAAAAAAGAAACCATGTTCGTAAGATTTTTAATATAATCGTCGCGCGTGTTGTTTCGATGTCCGTCGAGATTTCGCGATTGCTGGCTGCAAGCGTTCGAATATCTTTATGACCTAGCGTACGCGCGAGAACTGCCTGCCAGAGTCGGGAACAGAATTGGGAACGAACATAGAGAAAAAGAAAACGGCTCGAAAACGAAAAAAAAGAAAGAGACTCCGAAACCAAGGATATGTTGGCGTCGTTCTTGATGGCACGCACCATCTGTTTTCCACCCTCGCCTAGATCGTAAACCGTTGATGGGAGTGACAATAACGCGTGTACATGCCGGGGAACTCGGACAGAGGAACATGTTTTTTACCGACGGAGAACATCGGTCGATCGAAAGTCGCCAAACTTTTGAATTGGTCGTCGAACAGTACGAGGCCGACACCCGAAAAAAAAAGAAATATCACGAAGAGATATGGAGTCCTTCTCGCAGGCTTGGGGCGTGATGTCTACGATTATGCTGACCGAACAAGGAAATCCTATACTTACCTAATTCCGATCATGTTAATTAGTTTCTATTTTTCTGGTTAGACCGCGCGTACATACGTGTATATATTTTATTTACTGCAGGGGTCGACAGAGCGCGATTATGGCGAAACGAGTATATTTCATTCTCGATATATATGTACGTATTTTATTTTTCTTTTTCGGTAGGACTATGACAGTCGAAAATTATTGAGAAAAAAGAAAAAGATAAAAAGGAAATATGGCAATAATGTACGTATTTAAAACGCGGAGAGAAATTAGCGGTGGCTTGTTCACCGAAGAACGGGCGAAGATCGGTTCCCGTATAGCTATCAACGATGATACATAACGTACACACACGCATACACAAGAGTCGTATCAACACCCGACGAAAACGCAGTGGATGCAGTTCTGAAATCTTACAGAGATTGTGTCTGAAAAATTTCGAGGAACGTTCCATTCATTGCCCATGGACGGTGTGAATAGTCCATTTTAGCGTTCAACGTATTTTACTCGTTCTAATGTACTGACCAAAATATCGTTGTATCTACTGATTTTCAATTCTGACACGCTTTCTTTTTTGTTTCGTTCATTTTTACCCTCTTACGGTACGTTCACACACGCACGAATACCCCTGCTACTTTAATTTTCTACTTTTCTGTCTGTGTTGGCTTCTCGCGCTAATTGATTTGATCACAGAAACAAAATAAATTGGAGATGATATAAGCAGAAAATTTAACAAAAAAAAAAGAAATGGAAAGAACATCATTATGCAAACCCAAAATTGTTTTCTTTTTTCCTTTCCGACCAACAGCGCACCGCTAACTGCAGAATATATGGAAATTCATTGTGAAACCTTATGGAACGAATAAATTTAATTCGAAGGAACTGGGGGTGGTTCTGTCTTCCAACCGAAGGATGTCGCACACCGATATTATTTAGGAAGTAAAGCGCGATACTTTAAACGTATATAAATATTTCTTTTATTTAACAGCAAAATGAAAGTTACAAAATTCTGGTATATTATTACTTTTAAACTTTGGCGTTGGATGTGCGTAGAATTGACGATTGGAGGAGGAAAAGGGGGGTCGGGAAGATAACAAGGTATTTCTTTGTTTGTCAGATCTTTTACATTTCGTACAAAAATAAGTAAATTATTGATTAGAAAAATTTGCTGAGCCTGTCTGAAGATAACAATTGTTATAAGAGACGAATCTGATAAAGTAATTTTTATTTTTAGGAACTAATCGTTAACGAGGCATCGATTTCATGTTTAAGAATAATCAGGTTTCGTCGAGATTCATTCGCGCAGGCCCAGCAATCGGATATCTCGGGTTAATAATGTTTATACTGTCAACACAGCCTTCTGTTTTCTAAGTATCATTCAACGAGTTACATTATACTTGAACGTGAACAGCAGACTAGAAACTGAATTAAAAGACGGTGTTCACGTTTACATCGAAAATAGGAACTTCGGTTTGCTACATAACAAGTTTCGAAGATAACGATGAAATTTGAATTACTTCTATAGTAGTAGAGTACTTTTCAGTCTATTTCTTAAATTCCGAAATGCATACTCGATTGGCGTGCCTCTTTTTATTCGTTATATTTTTTTGTTTTTCATTTTTTTTTTCTAAAGAAAATACGCGTTGAATAAGATATTTGAATTGTGAAATACTTTTTCACCTACGAAAGACAAAATTAATTTCTTTCTTTGGCACGTAGTGTAGGCGATCAAAAGTTGATCACGATAAGATGTACGTACATAATATTATTATTCATTTAGTAAATTTGATTTTCTTTAACAATTAAATAAGATACGTTGAGTGAAGAGAAGTTCGATGTTGTCGATTTATATTTAAACTTTTTTTTTTTCTTAATTTTCTCATTATTTTCTTCGAACAATAATTTTTTGTCTTTTTTTACCTCTTTTAAACTTTTTTTTCGTTACTTTTTTTAAATATAAATTTACGATTACATTAGGTGTTTTGATCGAGACTAAGTACCTCTTTTTGTGTATATGAATATCTCTGATGTAGACGAAAATTCATTGACGTATCGTTCTTGAACATTTCAATGTAAATCTTTTCTTCTCCGACATATTAGATTAACAATACTCATTTCTTCACTGTGAATAATGATCATTAAAAACTGAAATAGTTCATCGTGTCCAGCGTGAAGCTACGTGTATTCAACGATCGAATTTAGTATTTTGATAATCGTAAGGCACCGTGTTCTTATATATGTATTCCGAAAGGAAATGAAATCTGATCGCGAAGAGCACATCGGAAATCAATTTCAGAAAAAAAAATTAAAAGAAATAATGTTCGTTCGAAAAGAACGCGCTGTCAAATCCTCGATCGAACTCGAGGTCTTTCTCCAGACTATTGCACGTTTCGTTTAAACAAGAATATTTGTCGAGTAATCTTCTCAAATACGTAAATATAATGATTGCGATCGATAAATTTTTGTTTCGCTTCGTGTACTTAATAAATGTGCGTAATGTAAGTAGCATTACACATTGAAAAAAGAACAAGAAAATATTAATTCGACAAACGGAAACGAAACAAACGAAACATTTGACGATGGAAATCGCAACAGGTGAGCCATTGCACGAAAGCGCAAATTACTATCACAAGGTATGAGCATGTTAGCTCGAGGTAAGCGTAAAGAACTACCACATTCTGTGTACTTGACATCTCATTGTGGCAAGGATATCAGTTTGGCTGCCTCGTGGTTACGTTGGTCGAGGCCCGTTGCAAAAATAAACTGCTCTCCTATAAAAAATTACCCTAACTAAGACAAATTTCTGTTCTAGCCTGCAAACGACAGTTACGTAACGATATAGGAAGCGGCTGAATCCACCTTGATGAATATCCTGGCTAGGTCGTGGTGCTCTTTCAAATTCTGGTACGTGTAGTCGAACACGCGTTTGATCCTTGCGAACACGTCCGGGTCGTACACGGATCTTGCCGTGTTGGTTAGATCAAATGGCTCTGGGAAAGTACAATAGTCTCGTGAGATTGTTTTGACGAAGACAGTGATCGATACAATATTCTCTTCGTAACTATGTAAATATTGGGCTCGCTATGCTTGAGTTAGTACAAGCCTGGTCGATTCTCGACAACTCACTGATTCCAAGGTAGACCCTTCTCAGTGGTAGTAGAGATTTAATTTTAGCAATTAGTATGAAGATCTTTGTCACGGTTACGAAGAAAATTCTGTAATGTATAGTCTATTGATTGCAGGTCGAATACCTTCGATGCATAAATATTTCCACTGATGTGGATCATTTTTATAGGACCTCGCTCTTCGACATTCTTCAATGGGAATCTTGTCAGCCAGCCGTACAGATATCGCGTACTGGTTGAAGCTGTTTAAATTTCATTGGTTTAATACTGTTAACGCATTCTTAATTTCTTAACTCTTTCCCGCGTTGTTTATACTCACTCGAACGTGACGTAATATCGAAAAAATTCAATTAGAAGTTCCCCTAATGACTGTCTATTCTTCGGCCGTTGTACGGCTGTTGGAATGTCTATTTCTTCTTGCATATCGATGCAATGGATATCGGTGTGCGGTGTAAATTTACCTTCAAAAAGAGAGTGCAAACAAGGTAATACTGGAAGACTTACACCGCCTGAAATAATAAACGAACAATGTTAGCTGTGCATAAAATATAATGCAAGCGGAATGCGAAATGTTCTACGTACATTGTAGAAAATGGATAACCATTAGAACCAAGGAGTAACTTGATATGGTCATATTTTTCGCGTCGTTAATATCCTGAGATTGAGCCCAGAGTTTAACAACAAGGACCAATGGTCTCACTCTCCAGTCAACTTTAAAAGCATGAAACGATTAATTACATATCGAATTATCATTGAGTTATCGTTCAATCAAATATTTTGTAAATATTATAACTTTTTCATTATCCATAGGAAACTTACTTCGAGAATAACAATAGAGCAGATGAGTATTCCGAATACCAACGGCATTGTTGCAATTTAAATCCACTTCTAAATTTTGTATCGAATCGTAAAATTTCAGGATCGGTACTTTTGCTTGTATAAGTTCTAATTGTTCTATAAAATCTGTAGACAGGAAATAATTTTGTGTCACTTAGGTAAAACTTGGACCAATAACATAATACAATTGCATCGCTGAAATCAACATACCACATCTCTTCAAACATTTCAATATTTGTTCTAAATGCCCAATAGCTTCGATTCTTTGATCCATCCCTGTATGCCTCACTAACAGGCACATGTCAACATCACTATTATCCGATCCAAATCCGTTCATTGTGGATCCAACCAAAAATAAACCGTACTTTGGAAATGCAGTCTAAACATAAAAACATTTAAATATTGAGATAGATGGTCGCGTTAAGTGTTACCAATCAATGAAATAATGTTTCCATTACTTTAATATAAATATAGAGGTATCTCCACAGCATCATTTTTTTTCTGTAAACAGTTTCAGTTTGTTGATTCAGCATAAACTTTAACCAAATATCTTTCGAAAGATTATCCCAATTGAGCAGGTCGTCCGGCGTACGAGTGACAGCGACCAAATGCGATCTGGCAAGGAATCGGTCCGGAGCGATTCCGTGTTTAGGGAACATGCTATAGCTTGGCGACACCAATCCTATATACTTTTTGGTTTGCTGTAATCTTTCGGGAGGCGGACTGTTTCTTCCTGCAAATGCGATTGTTCATTAGACAAATGGGAACAGGCTACAACGATCGTTCTTGTAAACACAAACGTACCCGAATGGTATCTTCTTTTATTTTGATAGTTTTGTACTTGGGACCTAGATGTTGACATCGCAGGAGGATAACAATTAACGTGTCCTTGATTTTGATAAAATGGATGAGTAGAGGCGTTTGAATTTACACCATACTGCATTGCTCTATTATTATTAGGAGCGTGATTTCGTTCCACGGAAGAAACGATAGAATCCCGCTCATCGGAACTTTCCGTTAAACTATTATCAATCTGGTGTTTATTCGGCGTCGGTGAACGTGAACTAAACCCACTGTCGCTACCATATTTTTCGTTGTTTCCGAACGTTTCTCTGAATGAAGTTCTTTTACCGGGTTTACTATACCAGTTTGACTTTTTTACCAAACCGTTGTTGGTTGGTCTAAACGCGACATGCGGAGACGGTATAATAGGCGAATTGTTCGATGAGTTTACGCGTCTCCGCCAATTGCCCAATGGTATGCCGCTATTCGATTGCATGTATTCTATGCGTCGCAGAGAAGGTATTTCAACGCCCATCAGTTGCAGTAATTCCAATGGGTAAGATCCTGTCTGCAAGAATACTGCTTGTACTTTGGCTAAAGTAATCAAACATCAACAATATCCATGCAAAAAAACATACCTGCACCAATTGATGTCTATTCTGCGTACAAGCATCTGGCCGATACTTTGTGTACTCAGGTTGATGGAACGCATTTGTACCGTGAATGTGCATTGCATGCGTTTGAACCGGTGGACACTGTCCATTTGCCTGTTGGCCACCCATTATCTGCACCATTATTTGCGGCGGGTACATAGTGTGATACATAGTCAAAGTGAATGTACAGAATTGTATTAAAAATACTACTTAAATCTATAAAAAAAAACTTTTTATCTTTAATGGCGCAGCTGTCAAGATGCACAGTGTAAAATCATCTATTTATATATATATATATATGTATATTGAATGTTAGTTACATTAATTTACACCGTGTTGAAAGACACGAAACAAAATTGATCGTGTATATAAATCTCTCTGTCTCTTCTATAAGTTCCTTTCAGTATGGATACGACGTAGTTTCTTTTTGTTGCTTGTTTATTTGTTTTCAATGAGCAATAGTAAAGAAAATAAGTTATTAAATATATATACGTATATATCTTGCTAGCTACTAAATAAATAATGTATAAATTGATAATGTCCTTGAAAAATTAAATATGAACCATGTATCTCTTTTATCAACGCATCTCATTCCTCTTTGTAACTATAAATTACTTTGAATATACATAGGCTCGTTGTTCGGATCGTGTCTTGCTTATTGTCGTATAATCCCAAATAGTGGACAGTGCTTTTGTTCAAGAGCCAAAGTTGTACATTAAAAACTGTATATTTCCCAAGGTCTTTGTGTGTTCTCCAAATATTCTGTAATTTGTACGGTGCTTTCCTGCAACAACGAGATACTTCAAATTATGAACATGAAACACAGATTACAACGAATCATTAGGAATATACATGAGTTCTGTGTACCATAGGAACCCGTGGGTGCGCGCGTGAAATGTGTTAAGGTTACGTGAAACGAGAAACTAACATCGTAACGTCGTATAATTAGAAAATTATTTCGATCTTATTGCTCACGCGTCGAGATCGGCATTGTAAACATCTACGTGGGGGAACGATGATCGGTTACGTTCGAATGGTGTTGCGTGCAGGGAAAAAAATCTACCTGTCGGGACGATTAACGTTCACGGCGACGTTCATAAATAACTCGAACAACAACGGAAAGAAGTCGAACTTCTGGTCAAACGGAGCTAGGCAATCGTGAAACAACAGATAAATCACGATAGATCAACGGCGTAGAAAGAATCTTCACAGAATTCATTGTGGCAGCGAAGTGTGGTTAACGTCGTGCGATCCTCCACAAAATTCTTATCGCCATGTTGCGAGGATCTTGTGTTCGTTTGATCTATCGTTCGGTTATTTGCCGAAATAGTTACTATAGATTTAGCGTGTCGCTTCCATATTATTACCAAGAGGAAGATATTTCAAATTGTTGGCTGGCTGCAGTCGTATCTCCCGCCGGAATTGGATGGGCCACCGGTGCCTAGCGATCCTTTCTGTCGAGTCTATTATTTTCGCGACGAACACACGTCCTTGGGATTTCCGCGGGGCTCTTGACACTTTTAACGCATCCGGAGTGTTATGTTCAGTCTAGCTAGGCAGTTCCAAAACCTGCTTCCAGATGGAGCGAACAGGTAGCGGCAAGGGTTCAAACGTCTTAAAATATTAAGTTATTAACTCCCGAACGGGGTTTTACAGTCGAATGGATACGTGATGGAAAAATTAATCGATGCAGGACTAATTATAAAAAACTTTGTCTATATTTCTATTAGGCAGTATTTAATGTGTATTCGTCTAAAAGAAAGTCAGAGAGTGTCGGTGGTCTTTCTCGACTTCTTCCGTTAAACCTCCGGTTCCAGAATGCGTCAGTGGTGGGGCGTCGAGAGATCCAATCCGAAGGGTAATCTCATCCCCTAAACCGATGTCGTGTAGCCACTTGGGATGGGAGGATGTCCTTGAAAAGGGTTGTAGAGCTGCTTTTCTTTCCTCTCATTTTCCCTACTCGAGTGATCTTCTTAATTTATTCGAAATTTCCCCTAGCTACATCTCCAGGGGATTACAACCTAACGGGTTCCTATTTATTCTAAATTTAAATACGCGCGGTACCGTGACTACAGTAATTCGTGCAATGACACCGATCTCGATTAGAGCGACATCACAGGAGCAACTACGAAACTTGACCGTTTAAATTTTCGAATTCCTCGACGTAATAAATGTTCCTTGGCTTGACACTAGACGCTTGCGGGACCCAACGTCAGATGACGAGACGCGCATTTCACATTTCGAATATCGTATAATATTCTCAACGTAATTATTAAAAAGATTTTTTCTAAGAAACATCTCTAATTTTTATGTTTTAAGATACTTTTATCATCGTGTTTCTGTCCTTTTCAACGCGTATTGTAAATCATTGGAAGCAGTTTTTATTAACTTATTAACATGTATATTTATATATCTTTTTTCTTTTTAGTTGTTACAAATATTCTGTATATCTTTTGACATTGTTCCTTCTTTTTCGTAACATTAACTTAAGAAAAATATTCGAAGTTCATAGAATAGTCTGATACAGTAAGTTTAGGCTGAAACAGAATACTGCTTTACTAGCCTTTGGAATTCTGAAGTCTTTTGAGAATATTCTTTAACAAATGGATGGTTTTCGTGGGACTCTTTTAATTGGCTTAGATAACGGTTAATAATTTCTGGTTGCTTTCCTAAATGATGAGAAAGAACAACCATGTTGATCAGAGTGACTGGATTGTTGCTATCCCTCTCAAGTGATTCTTGCAAAGCTGTTTCTGCTTCTTCGTATTTGCCTTGCCCAATAAAACAGCTAGCTTGTCCATTCAACATTGTACAGGTACGAGAATATTTATCTGTCATTTCCTACAACAATAAAACAAACAAATAGAAAACCTTGTTCAGGGAGAATGGACAAATAAACCTAGGTTCACAAACTTAATTCATTGGTTTGCAAACCAAGATTTGATTGTGATTGATAAACAAATTTCTATATATACTTGTAGTATGTAATAGGCTTCTTGTAACTTGTCTACTCCACTAATGTTCAGCCATGCTTGAGCTAGTTGAGTCACAGTGGAATCTTCGTCTATCGATTGCATAATTGTCAATACTTCTTTTGCAAGGTCTATTCTGTGCATTTTCAAGAAAATTGCTAACTTTAATGCCAGGCACTCCAAGTGAAATGTATCCTTGAGCACCAACAATGCTGCCTCTGGATTATTCTCATGATAATAAATGGTGGCAGCAGCGATCAAAAAGTTGCAATTCGATAAATCACCTTCTTGCAGTTGCGTGAGTATCGAATCTCGATGATCGGGATTAGCAAAGTAATCGGCTAATGTTTTTAGAGGTTGAAGTACTGCTGGTGACGAGCTGTTGATTTCATCCAGCACAACACGATACTTCTTCTGTGCTATGTAAGCGCGATAAAGATATCCGTCTCGTTCTATTGCCATTTCTGGCGTAGACGGCTGCAACAAGAAATTATATCATTCAACAACCAGTCGTTTGGATAATAATTGATAGTTGATTAACGCAAAGTACACGTCATCTACGCAACTGTTGAATCAGATAGCGTGCAAGGAAAATAAAGTTTAAAATATTAGGAAATATAACACAAACCTTTATCTTTTGCGCCTCCTTGATACATTCTTGATAATTACCAATGAGAAAGTTGTCTTTCACACCGAAAAACTGACTGATCTTATCCGCGGCCATATTGTCTTTCAATACTGCATACTACGTGTATACACATACATATAGCATAGTTATAAGTTACTGACTTCGACAGCACAGAGAATTTATCAAATAATTTTTATCTTCTACCGCGATAGATGAAAAATATTGTACTAAAGTTTACATTTTACTTCCATTACAAATGCGCCTATATACAAATATAGTACACGTGGACAATATATATGCGTAACATAACCAGCTGTTTAAATCCTACGTGGACATACATGTAGTAATGTAAAAGATTATAAAAAATATGATAAAAAGATTTGTTCCGTTGTGTTAGATTATTTATTGATCATTAATCATTTAATAAATAATGTTTGTTGTCTTTTTAAATAATATCAAGTTAGTTCAAACATTGTAGCGCTATCTATGACAGAACGTGCATGCAGCCAACAATGTAGTACTTAGTTCCAGTTACAGATGGCGCTATCTTGTAATTCTTGTATACGGATACTTTGTCGAGTGTAGATTTTCTTCTGTTTCTTCCCTTTCCTAGATCTATTGTTCTTTCCTCCAATGAGGAAACCACCTGTACAATACCACGTGGATTCTTCTGCATGGAAATGTCACACGGAACAGTATCCCATGTATGGTGATGTCGCGCAACGTTTTAGTTCGAAGCGGGTTCTATACAGCGCTAAAAGTAATATTGGATCTATTTGCATGCTTCACAATTGACGTGAAAAAAATGGGGACAGTACAATTTCGAGGCATGATAACTTTTATTTTCTCTCTGGCTACCCTAAACCCCCTAAATTCCTTCCACCCCTTCCTTTTCCAGATCCTCACCGTGCTTTCGTTTCGAATGCTCTCTGCAGTGCCGACGGTGGTAGAAAAAGGTTCGTTTTTAAATGTAAATTAAACTTTGAACATTTAAACTAATTTAGTGTATTCATCTGGTGTCAAACCCGAAGTGGAACAAGATGACAGGTAAATAGTCTTTCGATTTGACGTGTCTCGGTGGTAAAATCAAACGAGAACCGTTCCTACGAATGTACATGTATACGTATACTTATACATTATACGTATATTATACATATATACACACGTCGTTTATGTTTCGCGTGTTTCGGTCCGTACCAGAGTATCTCTACGCTATTATGTATAGTCGTTAAAAATTGTCTAAAGCTTTGGACTATCCAGTATATTTGCGGTTTTTCCCGGGAAACGTTGCCGGTTACATCGACACGGTGTACATACACGCACACATGCACGCACGCACACATATACACACACAGAATCGAACACACATGGACGCGAGGGTGTGTGTGCGCGTCGATCCTCGCGCTCTGCATTCTACGAGAGGGCAGGTAAGATAAATCCGGAGAACGCCGGAAGGAAGAACGAAACGGAAAAAGGTCAAGGATGAGACTCGGGGAAGGAAGAGAAGGTTGGAAAGCGAAGCGAGGAAAGGTGGAAAAGTGATCGAAAGGAAACTAATCGTAGAAAAGGTACGCGATGTTTCTCGCCGAGTCCCGTTCGTCTATGTACACACGATCGGTAAGACGGTTCGTCGAGGGTAACGCTTTGCGGTCTTTAGCGCGGCCATATTGAAATTTAACCTCTTTTTCCAGGATACAAAAGAAAACAAAGCTGTATCGCTGACTGGTCCCTAATTCGACTGGTCTTTCTTCCACAATCGATGCAATCGAATATTTTATATACAAACTGAAGCGCAAACGATCGTGACGCTGTAGAGGAATACTGTACTACATGTTACAGCGGATTTTTCGTGGTGCGTATGCATGCTTCCATTTAATACGAACATCGTAAGTATTGTTACAAGGCCGCGATTAACCGATCGTTTCACAAAAGAAGAAAACACAAGACACAGGTCCTTATTTCGGTCTCGGTATTCATACATTTCGGTACTCTAACAATTTCGACGTTCATGCAATTCTGTTTTGTAACAATTTTCAAAACCGGCATCGAAATCGTACCGGTTTCTCGACCGCTTGTGTCCAGTGTTCCGTAAGACTAGTATTAAATACTAGGTGCTATTAATTTCGTTTTATTGGAATTAACGACATGCGACTCTATCTTGCAGATTGTTTAACGATCATGGACCGGAAAGCGTGGTTCGAGGTTCCGATCGACCGTTCTGGATTCGTTCGCTCGGAATACACACGGAATACCCTATACGAGAACGTTGATTGGTTGGCGTCGAGGGAGGGGGACAGCGAGGGCGGGGCATTTTCTCTTAAGTCTAGAAGGGGGACGAAACGGAGGATCGTTAGGTAGATGCTATGCCGCGAGCCTGCTCATCGGCCGAAATACTGCACGGTGCTCCGGAACCGTTCGGGCGTCGAAGAGGTTCGCTGGTCGGGTTCCCGGGATGATTCCCGTTCCCGTGGGCGGTCGACGATCGACGGTCGTCGTTTTGATCTTCTGCCCGGGATATCTCGATCTTCCCAGGGGAACGGGTGACTAGTAGAACGGACACTCTCGTCGAGCAAACATCTCGCGCTTCGCCTCGTGGAGGGTCGACGTAGGGTACGGCGTACGGGGTACCCGCGATTCGCAAAGGGAAGGTTCGGGCTTAACTTCTTGCCATACCGTTTTCTTTGCGGCTAATCGTCGTAACGTCTTCGTCGAATGTTATAAAAGAGACAAGAAAATGTACGCTTCTTTATACGATTACGTTTGCTTTAAAATAATAACGTTATATTTGTTAGACTTTGTTTAAAATCTTCGATGCGAATTCGACTCGTCTCAATGTATGGCAAGGGGTTAAAAATCGCTCCTGGAACGGTACTCTGATAGAAGCGGCGATGCGGCATGCGCATAGTACAGGATTTGCACTCTGAACGAATCATATTCCTGAATTCGGGAATGATACAAATCATTTGATAAACTGTGTAGGAAACCTTGACTTGCAACAGGGTGAAGTTAGTTTGCATTTAGCTTAACACGGTGTACGAAAGGGTTAACTTTGAGTGCAAAATCTGTATTACAAAATCTGCATTGAGTTTGTTCGCAATGTATTGTACCTGTTCCGTAGAGTACCGTTTCAGAAGCAATTTCCGCAACCGTGGCTTCCGTTTGTTTCTCTCGTTCTCGAGGAGCGAAGCAGAGATGATGCGCGTTCGAGACTGCGGAGACGGTGAACGGCGACCACGCGACGCGACTCGATGCGAAATTCTCAAGGGAATCGCGGTCCGAGTAACGAGGTACCAGCGGCGACCTGGTCCCAGCCGGTACGACACCTGGTCGACTTCCGCCAGTGTGGTAACTGAATGCCCAGTCTCTTGCACTCGTGCGCGTACGCGGTGAACGACTCGCAGTAGCAGTTCTCCCCGGGACACTCGCACATGTCTTGCAGGCAAGCCTTGTAGTACATTGTTGGGTTCACCTTCTTGTGGCACGCGTCAAAGATCTGCGATCTAAGCCGGTTGCACAACCTGCGATAATAAACCAAGCGGTTATGCGTTTGTCAATCTCTTCCAGAAATGGGAGAAGGAGTCGGAACGCTTCGACCGCCTTGTTGCCTGTATATGGGTGACGGAATTAATTATTCGTAGATTTTGATTTGAATCGTTTGCCACTCGAGTGTAAGCGGGTTCGTCGAAACGAATTGCAACTTATTGCTTTGAATTTTTCAGGCGAAGAAAGAGAAACAACGCAGGAGAGTTTACCGGTGATCCTTGCGGCCTCTGCAGCGTCTCTCGCGGTCCAGATTGGCCGCTGGTCGCGGACGTACGCAGCTCTTCTTAGCCCCGACTGCCCACGATTGGCCAAACTGTTGAGGGTCCTGCATCAGCCGGCCCTTCCGGTTCTCAAAGTCGTCCTTCGGCAGAGAATTGAAGTTGCCGCAGAGACCACACAACCGGCCTCTGTAGGACGTTGGCGCGGACACCTCCAAGAAGCTGATGCCGTCCCACAACACCTTGATCCCGATCTGCGTGGACACTACTATGCTGTCCGCCGTTCGATTCACCTCCAAACGATTCGCCACTCGGTACGGCACCTCCACTTTCTTCCCGTTCACCTTAACGCGCATCTTCTGCCCGAGATTCACTTTCAGATCACCAACCTAGGAGCAACGGACTGGTCAGCGGGTCGTGCGTCGAATATCGTCTAGGGTGATAAGTCGATTCGATCGACGCGCAAGCACCTTTATAGCAATCGTCTTGGTCCACGCGGAGAACCTCGTCGACCTGGCATCGTTGGTCACCCGGACGCTGAACGTGTGGCCGGTACAGTCGCTGG
Source organism: Agapostemon virescens (assembly GCA_028453745.1). NCBI lineage: Eukaryota > Metazoa > Arthropoda > Insecta > Hymenoptera > Halictidae > Agapostemon > Agapostemon virescens. The sequence continues at coordinate 20,431,293 of CM052089.1, forward strand.
CTAGCTGATACTTACAGGCGCCTTTGAAACTGTAAAACTTCCCGTCGAACGTGCGGTAGTGCGGATCCCCGAAGACGGTGCAGACACCGTCACCTGTGCGAAAAGAAGAAACGGTTTGTGTATCGTGAGTCTGAGAGGTTGGAGCCGGATTCCGCTGGGAGCAGAAAAGAAGTTTTCCAAGCAGAGCATCTCGTGAGATCATTCCATATAATATTTCGTTACGGTCGAGAATTCCTTCTAGGGAAGAGACTCTTTTCTGCTCCCAATACTACATTGTTGCCACAGGTTCTGCACGCCAAATGAAAAAGGGGCGGTTACTTTCGACGCAGCGTGGACAGCACTGGCCCTCCGGATGTTCTAGCCTCGAATTCGGCGGGCATGGTAAGTTCAATGGCGGACACATCGGCATCACGCAACGCACCTTGCCCTGCGTGCACGCGCAAGCCTTGCACGAGTCAAGCTTCCAAGTCTCGCCATCCTGCCTAGGGCAAACAGGGACGTTTGAACTAAGGCATAATATTTATATTTTATATTAGACTTTGTTTGAAATCTTCATGGACAATATGATTCGTTGTAACATGGCAAGGGGGTAAGGTGCTGACGCACCGATGAGTGACTTGTGACATTTGGAGCGCAACAATGTGTAAGAAAACAACGCTTGCAAACGAGCGGTACACACTCCTGCGAGTTGCTCCCGTAACAAATGTCGCAAGTCACTCGCTGGTGTATATTCGTACCCTCGCTTGTAACGCTAGACTCGATGATTTATTAATTTGTATGACAAACAGCGCTGCGTACATGGATCGTCCGAGATTGAGCTGCTCACGATGGAAGCTTCGTTGGGACACCAAAGACACGCCTTCGGAAATTCTACCGTACGTAATCGTGGCAGTCTGACCTATTCGATTACCCCCCAATTTGGAGATTGCGGTAGTTTGAGGAGCTACGCGAAGGACTCAACCGTGCAGGAGTGCAAATCCGAGATTTAAGCAAACTACGGTCTTCCAAGGTTTGTACTGATCCAAGGTTTGACCAAACCAAGACCTAACCCAGACCCCGAAGTAACTTTGGAAATACTCGCCCCGTAGGTTTTGCCGGCGTAAGTGCACGACGGTCGGACCTCCTCGATCTCGGGACACTGGGGACAGCAGCGACCCGGCAGGACGATCTGGTGCTCGCTAGGACAGTCGTGGACCGGACACGTCTCCCTGAAGCATGTCACCGCCGAGTTCGAGCAGCTGCACCGGGTGCATTGGTCCGCGAAGAACTGTTTCCCGGTGTTGTAGATGTTGGTACCGAGCATGCACGCTCCTTTCGGCGGCGACATGTATCTTCCGCTACCTGTTAGCGCGTTAAACGGATACGTTTTCCAATTGTCCAAATCCAAATGACATAACTTTTCCGAGTACTGTATAGCGACACATAAATATCTAAGTGTGATAGTTCCAGCCACCTACCTTTGCATCGAGGACAGCACTCGCCAGGATCGCGGACGATCCTCGAAGAACGACAGTGCAGCACCGGGCAGGCTCTCTTCGCGCAGATCAACCGACCCGCGTTGCACCTGCAAGTGACGCAAGGATCCTCGGTAGTCGTGACGGACCTGTCCGCGGTCACCACCTGTCCGTTCACGTGGCATCCTGTGGACAGCCGAGCGGCCAAAGAAAAATTTAGAAAAACAGGTCAATAGCGCATAACGTATCGTAAATTCGTCGGGCTCGAGAGATAGGCTATTTCGTTGAGTTAAGTAGACAAATTACACCGAAATACGAATGAAATACGATTCAACTGTTTGGAATCGTGCATCCTTCGTTCTTCCTTGCGATGCAAGTTGGTGAACGAGTTGAATGCCATGGTGGTCACCGGTGATCGACACCATTTCATATGTTCGAGAACGACTATCATTAAATTAATAGCATTCAACATTAATTTATTACTGTTGAAATTAACCAGATTATAGTATGAGGTGAGAAGTTCATTGTTCGGTAACTAACAATTCTTTTTAATAACCCTGATCGCTCTTATCACTTAGATAAATGAAACTTGTCCGAAGCATACAAAATTCCTTCGGCATTCAACGCGTTAACTGTGGCCAGCAACCTCGATGGAGAAGTGACAATCGTGTTGCGTTGGCAGCGGTACTGTTGGATACTCTTACCGGCGCAGACAGGACAGCACTGGCCAGGTGGAGCGGGTATCGGCTTCGAGCATGGGGTGTAACAGTGCAGCCGAGATTCCGTGACGACACCAGCCTTGCAAGTGAACACTCGGCAGGGGTCGCTCCCTTCCGTCCACTCGGTCTCGGACTCATGATACACGCCGTTCCTCAAGCATCCTGTTCGCAAGAGGATCGGTGCGTTACGACGGACAGCAATCGACGCTGGGATCTGCTCGCCGAGCAAATGGCGCGCGAGCGAGACGCGCGGAAAAGTACCGAGGACGTTCTAGATCGCGGGAGCATCGCGGTAGGAAGATTCTCGGCGGTCGACACGCGTATCGCGAAATTCGCCGACGCACCAGCACGCATCCTAAGCCTACTCTATCTCAAATTGCTGTACGTTTAACGCCGGGACTCGTTGTCGCTGCACCCTCCGATAATTGGGAAGACTGGTCCGGAGGCTGCTTCCACGAGGAAGAGTACGAACACGGTACGAGGAATCTGTCGATATTCTACAAGGTGTTATATGCTCTTTTAGTTTACCACGTATCTACGTCCATAACTAGGTCGACAGCTTCGATGTTTACTGTTTCAAAATCCGATAATCGAGGAGATCGGAGGTCCGTGGAATCGGGTGATGTTCTACAAAATATCTTAATCCTATGCTCTTTTAGTTTACCACGTATCTAGACCTCGTTCAACGTTTGTTGTTTCAGCATCCGATAATCGAGGAGTTCGGAGGTTGCGTCGACAAGGAAAAGTACAGAGACGATGCGAGGAGTCTGTCAGCGTTCTACGAGGTATCCTAAAGCTACGCTCTTTTAGTTTACCACGTATCTAGACCCGCAACTAGATCGATAACTTCAACGTTTGCTGTTTCAGCATCCGATAATCGGAGAGATCGGAGGCTGCGTCGACGAGGAAGAGTACGAAGGCGCGTTTGAGAATCGGTCAGCGTTTCGGTACGTATGGTAACGTATCCAGGGTAGAAGCCAGCTTCGCGGCTCGCTCGTCGGCTCTCGCATTTGGCGTCTGGAGACACAGCTGTCCGAGCTCGGCGAACGTCCGGGCTGCAGAGGGTTTCGTCGACGAGGAAGAGTCGCGTTGTCGGGTCGCGCGAACTGGAACGGTTGTTTTGCGTCAGAGCGTCGCCCAATTAATAGAGCCGGAGATAAGGAGGCCGCGGCCGCGGACGCGGCACGGCCGAGAGCGCATCTGTCGAGCCGTCGGTCGACGACAGGCCAGTGTAAACACGCTGCTCGTCGAACGATGGCGATGCCGAAGTTCCTCGGGTTTATCGGCCGGTATCGGCGAACAGAAGCGGCTTTGTGCCGCGAGAACAATGCTCCGCGCCCCGGGGCATTCCTCTCGGCCGAAACTCCAGCGTGTTGCTCGTTTTCGCGGATCGTGGCTCTCGGAGAACGCGCGGAGCGCTCGTGACCCTCGTTCGCGCGAGCTCCGAGGCAATTGGAGCGATCCGGGACAACGAGAACGTTTGCGAGGAACGATAGGCTCTCGCGAGGAACGATAGGCTCTCGCGAAAGCGGAGGAGACGCCGGAAGCCGGCTAGAATCGATCGCGTCCGGATCCGTGCCGCGATCCTGGAAGAAAACACAGGCTTCGAGACGCCCGAGCGATGCCCGGACCTTTTGCCGTCGTAAAACCCGGGAAGAGAAAGCGACGAGGACATTTCAAGGCGTCGTAAATCAGCTCTCCCTCGATGCTTTTCCTCGAGGACGAAGGGCTGCTCCGTGACTTCGGTGCAGAGCACTGTCGCTCCTCGGGACGTTGCTTTTTAGCACGGACGCGTAAAATATTGGGTTATCCGGAAAACTCGTGTCGATTTTTCTTTTCTTTCGGAAGATTGAAACGCAACGCATTTAAGTCTTGGTACATATTTATTAAAAATAATAGTTAACCGGCACGAACTTTCCGGGCAACTCGATAGAACCCTTGCTTCGATGCTTTAATTGTCCAATTTGTTTGCAACGTCTTCGAGACGACTTTTATGTCGCAGAAAGATCCGCAATCTAGCCGTTGTTCGACTGAGGAACGACCGTATCGATTCACGGAGATCCACGGGTGTATTTGACTTGCGTTATCCGCGATGAAATCGAATCGTCGAAACGACATCGACGTTTGCTCATCTTTTTAGAGACAGAAAAGTCGACGACCGTCGGACGCGTCGCGTTACGGTTTTCTCGGGAGCAAGATCCGAACCGTGAGTCACCGTGTTTTCGTGGAACGGATCAGCGTTTAGTGTCGCGCCATAATCCCGGCCGGATTGTCCATACCTTTGCACCTGTTGCAGCACTCGTCCTCCCTCGGCTCCAGGAGCGTGTAGCAGCCCTCGATGCTGGGGCACTCGTGCTGCTTCCTGCACTCGACGAACCCGTTCTGCGACACACAGACAAACGATCGGAACAGAACGCTTTTCCGATTTTCATTAACCCTTTGAGGCACGGAATTTCAGAAAATAAAATTTCATAAAAAAATGGAACAGTTTTAAAACCACCGTGCCTCAAAGAGTTAACGCGTCGACAGTCTAGCAAATTTTTGCGCGTTTCATAGTTGCATATTTAATCCGTGTAAACGATCAGCGTCATCGATCGTTGTAATTAATTTAATTGATACCAGAGTTGCGCTGTGATCGAGTTCATTTAAAAACGACTGCATTCATGTTCAGCGACACCGATTTCAACGGCAATCGTTTCAGAATAAATTGGCGACGCTCAAAGTGTTAGATTCAAATACGTTATGAATATACGAATGTAAAGTACTATTTTCACTGGCTCGTTGATTCAGCCTTTGTAACTTAAAACTGAACCTAGCACAGTTGGTCCAACGACCGATTACATATTCTTCGATTCATAATTATTTGATTATGAATTACATAATTATTTAACGCTAGAACTACCAAACCAGTCTTTTGACTGGTCCCTAGTTTTTCCTTTTTGCAATTATTGAAGTTACAAAAATGTTTTCATCAGAAATTTTCGGGTGTACTTCTTTACTGACGTATACCTTACAGAAAGAATTGTATGAAGTTTTGATAGTTGCAGTCTCGTTATTCTTACACACCAATGTATATCGTTGAATTTATTGTTTGGTAGTTTTAACGTTAAGTAACAAAGTCCAACATAAAAATTGCACAAAGTTTAACTAAATTCCATCTTGGTCATGCGACAATACATACTCATAGGCTTAGTATTAACGCGAAAGGGTTGACCGTTTCGTTTCGCCTGTCTGCAAGACCAAGACTTTTCAAGACATTGCCACTGATTACGATGTACTCTTATTTCAGAGAGAATCGGCGAGTTTCCTCCGGAAAGCGAGGGATTTTCAAAAGGAACCGGCGACGAGAAGAATTCCGTGGCTTGAAAGGAGGACGCAGCGGCCGAAGAGTCTGGCTCTCGACGGAGAACGCTATCGGGCCTGCGGACACTATCGCCGAGATTCTCCCGGTGCACAATTGCTTCTCGCGGTCTCGCGGTCTCGCGGTCGACGCGTTATCGCGACCTATAATTAAACCCTTGGGATTTATCTCGCGGCCGAATTGCGTAAAGCGGCAATTGAACGCGGGTCACGCCGGGTAGCCGCGCGGCGAGCGCGAGAAGGTCGCGGCTTTCGAAAATAACAAAGATTACGCCGCTTGCGGCCGGTGATCGAGCGTGTACGAGACCGAACCTTACGCGTTCGTCTCTCGAATAAGGACGAGCTCGGCGAGGCCGTCAGGACGAACGAGCGAATTCCGACTGTTCGAACTTTCGTCTTCGTCGATGTCCGCGTATTCCTCCGGAAAACGCTGACTTCGACGTGCTCTTTAACCCTTTGCACAAGAACCGTCGCTCCGAGGTATCTATCGTTCCTCCACGCGGTTTTCCATTTTATCAAATTCGTCTGTGTTTTATAAATTGCTGAACGCTTAACACTTTATCAACCGGAAGCCTATTACTAGGCTTATCAATATTCGCGCTGTATCAAAATGAAGCTTAAAATTCTATTTTTACATTCCAATTTGTAACAAGATTATTAGACAATATTATTAGGGATGCATTGTTGATTCGCAATAAAAATTGCTGTCAGCGTTGAAAGAGCCATTAAAAAGTTTTCAGTCATGGATCATGGGCCTTAAAAAAATTCTGTAATAGTCGCCGGTCGATAAAGTGTTAACTCTTTGAGGCACGGAATGTTGTAAAATAATGTTGCACGTAGAGATTGCGAAATTTCGAGGTGGGGCAAAAAATATCCCACCGGGCATATTCGCGCATTGGAAAGGTGGGACGCTTTTAACGCTAGAACCTGCCGAACAATAAATCCAACGATATGCATTGCTTTGTGATAATAACAAGACTGCATCTAGTCAAACTTCTTTCAGTTTTTATTGTAACACGTGGTTCATTAAAGAAGTACACGGGAAAATGACTAATGAAAACATTTTTATAACTTCAATAACTGCGAAAGAAAAGACTAGAAACTTACAGATATTGTTAGAAGAAAATGCACTTTAAGTATTATTGAAAATATTTATATGTAAATAGACAAAGTAGATAGAATGTTTGAAAATAGGCGACATCCAGAGACAACGCGTAGAAAATGGAGCGCGAAACACGAGAAAACTCGTGAGCGGTCCTCAATGTGTTAATTGTGGAATTGAAATTGCTTCGAGTGCAAAGGGTTAATTAGTACCAGACAAATAAATTTATCGGATAATTCGTCACGCGTGCATCCTTGCGATCTCGACGATCGTAAATGAAAATAGTGAGAAAACGCAGTTTCGACGCGTTCCGTAAACTTAGCGTTAGAGAAGACCGAAAACGGATTTCGATATGGCCGAAGTTACCGAGCGCCGAATAGTTAACTCGTGAAATCGAATTTGGTCGATGTTCGTGGGATTTTTATCGTAACGCATGCTCTATCGGAAGCTGTATTAAAAAATAGTTGAACAGCACGAATACGGCGTAAACAAAACACGTTTATACATATATATGTGCAGAGCGCGATAAGAAGCGACACGACACATGGGATGACCTAATGCGTATATATAAAGGAGTCTGTGACTTCAATTGTTTATATCTTTGAAACTATCAAGTAACTACGGCTAATATTTCATGTACGGCACCATTGACCTGCATGCTATCGTTGCAGAAAAGCTCGTTAGAATCAAAGTGGGACAAACAGGCTCTTTCCATTGCCAGCGGATTCCGTTCTCGGTTTAACTCGGCGAGCGCCATGGCGGTCACCTGCGATCGCCGCCATTTTACTTGAAAACGATTCCCACAAAATTAGTAACACCGAATATTAATGTATGCGTTTCGAAACTAACTGGATTACAGCGCAAGGTGCAAACTTCGTTGACGAATAGCTAATTGCAATTGTGAATAACTTTAGTCGTTTATACGAATTGAATAGGCAAGTACGAAACGCGCAAAATTTGTTAGGCAGTCAACGCGTCGAGGTGTGAAGCGAGTATTGTAGTAGTTGTAGTTGCGAGTAACTGTAGGAACGATCTTCACCCTAACCGTCTCAAATATCATACTCATCGCTGGGATCCACCCTGAAACTAGACCACCGGATCCGTTATAGCGGAGATAACATTTTGAACTGTTAGGGCGAACATCTTCACAGTTATGGAGGGAAGTCTTTTGGTTGATAGTTCTAGA